>KK122452.1:127010-224878 GCA_000611955.2 Stegodyphus mimosarum | reverse complement strand
GATGGAAGAAGCTGATGTACAGCCTACGCAGAGTGATCCAGTATTGCAAGAAAATTTGCCTACTTCGGAAACTGTATGTGTGTCTTATAATGAAGATTGTGTAGACATGGACTCGATTCTAAACCAGGATACTTCTGTTTGTAAAGGATCGGATTGTATTCATGGTCCTGGTGTAAACATCGGAACTCGCTTTCAGGAAATAGAGGTAAATAAGCAAGTACCTTCTGCTGTGAGTATCGAAGTGAACTGTACATACGGTGCGAATAAACTATAGAGTGGTGAACGAACTGTTTCAGATCTTCCTGTGCACGAGAAGTCTGAAAGGACTGAATCTTCAGACTGTGATATAAAAAACAGAAATACATCTGAGAACTGCCGTGGAAAAGTATTTGACCCGGGTATAACTTAGTGAAAAGCCTAAGACTAAAATCCATTCTGAACTTTAATAGTATAGTTTAAAATTGTTATGTGTTTAACTTATGTATATAATGTAAATATTTGTTTCTATAGTAATTAGTGTTAGTTATTTTTGTTATGGGTACCCCGTATTTCGTAATGTTTTTATGTTTAATTGTATGATTTATGCATAGTTGCTTGTACATAGAACTTTGTAATTAGTGTAAATGTTTTTGTTATTTGTAAATACTGTAAATATTTGCAAATTTTGTTATTATTGTAATTTATTTATTTGTTTTGTAGCTTTTTCGATTTTTTCTTTTTGGCTCCCAGCCAGGGATTGTACTGCCCGGGACGTGCAGTCCTTGGGAGGGGGCAGTGTTACGAAAAATTCGGCGGTTGCGCCTGTATGTAAGCTTTCCGGCATAGCACTAGGGTTGCCATAAAATAGTGTATGGTAGGGTTGCCAGATTGGCGACTTTATCGCCCATTTGGCGACCAAATTGGCGATATCCCATGGTCCAATCGGGAAGCTTCTAGAATAACTTCCTGTCGAGATATTTCTCGAAACGTGTGGAACTTAAAGAAAAGCTATATAAACCCTTGCGTTTCTGAGAGCAGTTAGTGGCGAAGAGATTGTGAAGTATTGTGAAGTCAGTTGCGAGCAGTGTGATTAGTTGTGAGAATAGCTGCTACGCGAGAGTTCTGTGAACGGAAAGCAATCGAGATAGTGCTTTGCCGTGAAGCTATCTTTACAGTATAGCTTGAAAGTGGATTGGTGATTGTTCCACGGTGTTTTATTATAAGTTTAGTGTTTCCGTGAAGCTACCTGTACAGTTACAGCCTGAAGCTGTGTTGCTGATTGTTTCAGCGTATTTATTGTAGATTTTCGACGCTTTTAAAGGTGATTTTGGAACTGTGCTGTAAATAGTGATTCCTGTAAATAAATTGTGCTTTTTATTGTTCTGCATCGTGTTTTCATCGGATACTCTCAAATCTACGAACCCGTGAAAACGCAACAATATATACATATGGGTGTGTGTATTTATGTATGATTTATAAAACTTTGAGATTATAATACCAGAAAAAGTAGAATACATGAGTGAAGTACATTAGTCTACGGTAATGAAAAAATATATCTTAATACTATATTGAAGATACTGGGCAGTTAAATTTACAGCAAAAAATATTGAACTAATTATAACTGATTTCATGCAAAACTGTTAACGTTCAAGGGCATTAGCCTTTTTTTGAAACAGTTGTCTACAATTAAGGAAGTCTGAAATCCAGACTTCCGTAATTCCGTGTTTTAACTTTCCAGTCTACTTGAATGAAAATTTGATTTAATAGAGTATCGAAATTAAATTTTAATTCAGTTGAAGTCAATCACAATCTGAAGTACACTTTAAAAACTTTCCGAGACTGTTCTGATCCCTAAGAAAAAATTATGAAATTTAATCGTAAATACTGTATCAAAAACACCTGAATTTATTTTAAAATATCATTTGCAATAAATCAAAGGTACCCATAAATATATCTACAAGAATTGTTTTACAATAAAGGAAAAATTTTAATTTAAAATTTCGTTCAATGAAACATAAGAGATATATAAAAGTGCCAAAACTTCAAATAATCGCCTACTAAATATTTAACCAGCTCCTAATTAAAAAAATATAGTTACCATTTGCTTCGTATTAGACATTTTGTTGGAAAACATCTAAAAGAATCAGTGGCTTGTTACTGTTGTAGGGTGTCAGCTTTTAATCTGACATGTTAAAGATGTTTAAAAATGTAAATGACGAAAAAAATCTCTAATTGGCTTATAAAATCCTAGTGTACTATTGGTGGACGCAAATTGTCGAGACATTTCTTAAAGTATTGATTGGTGGGGAGTAAAGAATAAGAAGTATTAAAGGGAGAATTTGAAGTTGGCGAAACAATTGCTCTATAAAGATCCACGAGCCATTGAAATTGGAAAGGGTAGTAATGAATAACCGAAGTTATGCCAAAATATTTTTTAAAATAATTATTTCTGGCAAAACGTCAAGGAAATAGAAAGTTAGTAAGAGAACAGTAAAACGTCATCACTCAGTATTGGCTATTATTAAGATTTTTATTGAAATAAGGCGGTCGTTTATTAAAGGAATATAATAGCCAGAAATTTTTATATACATAAATAAAGGCAAGTAATAATATTGTACAATAATTAAATTTGTAGGAATTATAAGCAAAATAAACAATATTTATACATAATTTTTGCCTTTACCAACTTACTTATTGCTTATTGAAGTAATCTAAGTGCGTTAGTATTAGCTAAATTTTGCTACGCACCATTAATAGTTTAGCATAGAGGCCAACCTCGCGTTCAAAGCTCTGTGAGCAACGACTACTTAATTTCTACTCAACGCTATTTTAAATTATTTGATTGTTCAGTTTAGACCCAAGTGCGGTCATCATTTTTTGTTATCCCTTTTAAGTTGGGAAGTGGCTGCAATTAGTAGTATAATAAATGGGTAACTTTAAAACCCTCCTTGCATGTAGTTATTCTACCACTTAACCACAGTTATTCTACCACAGAACATAGCTGCATTCAACTCCCTGTTCGAGATCAGGACTTTGTTACAGTTACGAATATGTTCGCCAAAAGTATGCATAGAACACTTAGTCCTGACAAGTTCTTGTCTGACTTTAAGGCCAGAACTCATTTCTTGCTGATATTTGAAGACGTATTGTAGTTTTTTTTTTTTTGCATTCAGCTCACTACATACATAGCGTTAAAAGTTATTCAATTTTTGCCCTAAAAGTAAAGCATCTAAGTTTAGTTCTTATTTAGTAAGTCAGTTTATTTCTTATTTTATACGTTTTAGACCATAAATGCTGGTCTCTGTATCCCGAAGTGCGGGAACTGTGAACTGTACGCTGTGAGAAATAAAAAGTAAAGTTAACTCTCCTTATATTTGTTTTATTTTCTACACACGCACGAACATAGCTTTGATATGCTCCCTGTTCCGACGCAAGATTCTAGTTAAGTTTCCAGAAAACAATTAGAAGAAACAGAAGTCCTGACAGTGTTAGAGCTACATTTTGGCTCTGCAAAGTGCAGTTTTGCATTATTTTAAAATACGCAGACAGGGTGTCCCATCAAGACAGCCCAAACTCTTCACAACCAGATTCCTCACTTGAAATGAAAAAAAAAAGAAAGAAAGAACTCTACTTGTATGACACATAATTTTGAAGATAAATACGAAAGAAAATTGTGATGTCCTCTCCGTCTCTCCGCCTGTGGTTCTAGCATAATCTAGCTCCGGCTCATTTTAGGGCTCCTGTCCG
Organism: Stegodyphus mimosarum; assembly: GCA_000611955.2. Lineage (NCBI taxonomy): Eukaryota > Metazoa > Arthropoda > Arachnida > Araneae > Eresidae > Stegodyphus > Stegodyphus mimosarum. The sequence goes on along the minus strand of KK122452.1, from coordinate 221,152 downwards.
TGAATGGTTGGATATGGAAACCGTTGGAAGGGACGTAAAGGTCCGGTTTTATGACAGTCACGATCTCCAGAAACTCACGCTTTTGAATTTCTTCGTTAGGAGCCGTATGAAAGAACTGTTCTTTCGAAACCTAGTTGCTAGAAAGTGATTTAGTTGCTCGTTTCCATGTTGCGTATACTTTGGTGGACACCACGCTGCTGCAACGTGTGTACTTATTAATTACACTCTTACGCATAAGAGTACTCGTACTCGTACTCCTTCAATATGTGAGATGGACATTTTGAACAAGTTCCAGTGTAAACATATGCAAATACCAACGTTCATGTATCCAATGCAGTTTATCCACAATGCCCTCAATTTATACTTCTGTAAAAATCTGCAATTACGTACTGTCTATTGTAATGTATTTTAGGTAATGTACGAGGGTAAGTTGAAAAATAAGTTTCCCCTGTCGACTGTGGTCAGAGTTGTGTATGAAAGTCAAAAAATAGAATGAGACATTAAAGATATGACATACCTTTATTTTTCCACATAGGTACCAAGTACATTGAGACATTTGTCATATCGCTTGATAAGCTTCAAAAAGCCCTCCAGGAAAAATCAGGGCTTTGCATATGGAAGAAGAGTTGAACGGCTTGTTTCACTTCAGTATTGCTTCCAAAGCGCCTTCCCCCGAGATTTTTCTTCAAAGCCGGAAACAGATGGAAGTCGCTTGGTGCAAGATCAGGACTGTATGGCGGATGGTATAGGCGCTCCCAACCAAGAGTTGCAATATGGTTTTGCGTTGCTATCGCCGAATGTGGTCTGGCATTGTCATCCAACAGCAGAACGCCAGATGTGAGAAGGCCAGGCCGCTTTTTCCGAATCGCCTCTTTCAATTTCGACAGGGTGTCTCAGTAGCGCGTAGCATTGATGGTTCCAACCGCCAAAAAGTCCAGCAACAAAACTCCTTGGGCGTCCCAGAAAACCGTGAGAAGCACTTTACCTGCAGAGGGAGTTGTCTTGAACTTCTTTCGGACAGGTGATGACGGATGTTTCCAGTCCATAGATGCGGCCTTCGATTCTGGCTTAAAATGGTGGACCCACGTCTCATCCCCCGTCACAATCCGAAACAGAAAGTCATTCCTATCTTCATGGTAATGCACGAGATGTTCCAGGCTGACCCCCATGCGTTGTTCCTTGTGTGTCGAGGTCAATTGTCAGGGCACCCATCGTGTTGACACTTTTCTGTATCGAAGAATGTCGTGGATGATGTTTTGAACTCGCTCATGTGAGATTCCAAGTTTTTCTGCAACTTCATCGATGGTGATACGCCGGTTCGCTCTAATCATGTCATCCACCTTTCTGACATTTGCATCTGTAGTAGCCGTGCGCGTCCGTCCAGCTCTCGGTATGTCCTCCACTTGCTGACGTCCATCATTGAATGTGCGAAACCATCTCCACACCATTTGCTTCGACATCACACCTGGCTCATAGACTTCCACGAGGCGGTTATGAATTTCTGTTCCTGATGCTCCACGTGCCCATTCATAGCGGATAACTGCTCTCCCTTCCTCCTTTGACCACGAATTCAAAACGCACCTTCTCTCCATACCTACTGGGGCCCAAATGAGAGGCTGGTCTCCGCTTTGCGCAGCCACTGCAACAGCGCCATCTGCTTAATTTGCAGCGATCTCTACCCAATGGTGTATCGGTGACTTGCGCGTTTTCCTGTTGCGTGGCCTTTCGCCCATAGCCGTTCAACGCTTCTTCCATATGCAAAGGCTTGAATTTTTCTTGGAGGACTTTTTGAAGCTTATCAAGCGATATGACAAATGTCTCAACGTATTCGTACAAGAATAATAAAATAAAGGTATGTCATATCTTTAATGTCTCATTCTATTTTTTGACTTTGATACACAACTCTGACCACAGTCAACAGAGGAAACTTATTTTTCAACTTACCCTTGTATATTGTAATGTGTTAACGTAATGTTTCTTTTAATTTCCAAGGGATCTGTAGCTATGCACTCACAATTGTTTCGATGTTGATTGTATTCGCACTAAAGTTATGACTATGGCATGGCTGCTCCACCATTCCTGTACAGTATATCAATAATTCCTGCAACTTTATCCGCAATGCCCTCAATTTGTACTTCTGGAAAAATCTGCAATTACGTACTGTCTATTGGAATATGTTTTAGGTAATGTATATTGTAATGTGTTAATCTAATGTTTATTTTAATCTCCAAGGGATCTGTAGCCATGCACTCACATTTGTGTCGATGTTGATTGTAATCGCGCTAAAGTTATGACAATGGCATGGCATTTCAACCGTAACTGCTTCTTTGCTCCACCATTCCCGTACAGCATATCAATAATTCCTGCAACTTTATCCGCAATGCCCTCAATCTATACTTCTGTAAAAATCTGCAAATGAATTCCGTTCTCTTAGTGCATACCTACATAGGACTCACTTAAGCTTTAACCTTGTAGGACATTGTACTGTTCCATGTATCATATTGGAATCTTGTAATAATTTCCTTGTGGCTGCTGCTGGGGCAGTGCAGGCTTGGTATCCTTCAGACGCTGGGTTTCGCCGACGGGTGTGAGCGGCCTGGGTGGCTCCCACTCCTTGGTCTTTCATGCTTCAGATAGGGTGGACATGGCGCCATACCAATTAACCATAATGGTAGAGGGGTGGTGCCCACATTCTCCGTCGCTTATCCGCTTACCCACATTTCAATGGTGGTGAGTTTAGCATCTTTGCAAACGACGCTTCGTATTCTGGGAAGTGATGTTCAGCTTGTGAGCGGCTACACTACTATGGAATTACAGGTTTTTTTATTGTCGACAAACAGTCCTACTGCTAATACTAACGCCTGATGAACTTTGGAACGTTTGAGTGATTTCAACCAACGAGGATTTACGATTTTTTTTCACTACCCGTTTCAGAGTTTTACGGCTGCGTTCACTAGTTTTTTCCAACCTGCAACTTCCTTTTTCTGCAGTTTCACTGTCTCGACATGCCCACTTAACAGTTATATCACTCACAGTGAGTTTTGGCTACTGTAGAATGTCCGAAATTTTACGAACTTATTTCTCACAAAGGTGGTATCGCACTATACTCTCACGACCAAAGTCACTAAGCTCCTTACTCATTGTCTCACAAACTCGTAAATATAACCCGACAAACCACTACCAACACTTTTACAGTTTTCAGCTACGCATCAAATTACATCACTTGTCAGATCTACTTCTTTAGGTGGGGATACGGATATTTTCTGCCAGATAAGTATTTCGAGAATGATTTTCTTCTAATAATCATTTATAATTCTAAATTCATTTATTTAATCTCATAATTTTTAATAATTCTAATCATTTTCTTTCATAATTTCAGAATATACAGCTGTCTAATTTTAAGCATCAAATTACAAATGTCCGCAACGTTGCAAATCTGGATTTGTTTTGAAAAATCCTGATTTCAAAATGCCTTTAACTATGTCTTATTTTAACGGCAAGAACGTATGTTTCTCATATCAAAAGACTTTATTTATGACTTCTATTGGACTTGTTGAAAAGGCAATATCCTTTGAAGAGAACATATACTAATATAAAATTATTAAACTTCACTACTTTTCCATATTTTATTTGATTTTTACTTAAAAACAAATATCACCCTGTTGCTTTCAAAGAAGGAAATATTTACTTTATACATTTATTTATAAATCTCCTCTATACATTCTGAAATATCTTTTGAGTTTTATTTTGTCAGAGGACTAGCAAAAGCGCACTACGTGCGATGCGACACAAAGAAGTATAAATTTAGTCTGAAAAATCTTTCTTTAGTAGAGCTTATAACAAAACGGTTCTTTTTATATTTATTTGTTTTGTTTGTTTGCAGACAAAATACGAGAAATTGGGATTTGATCGTTTCAGCGAAGGATAGAATATATATGCAGAAAAAGGAAAAAGGCTATCGAATTCGGAGAAATACAGTTCAGCTTCTATATAGGTATTTAGAAATTCTTTCTAAATTTTGTTGAAATGAATGTTTGCAAGATAATATTTCACCGGACATTTCTTAAATTACAATATGATGAACTGTACTGTATATTTCTTAGAAAGTTATTAGCATTTGAAAAGGAATATATAATATCAAATAATTTTGTTTTTAGAATACATAACTGTTTTTAAACATTAATAACACCGTATTAGTTTTCATCAATGAACAAATGCTTAGAGCTCAAAATTTAGAATATTTTTATTTTAGTAAGGACAACATTGAGTGCCTTCTACAAACTATTATTACATACAATATGCTTAATGTATTTCGATTAATATTAAACCACTTGGCATCTCGTAATTTCCGATTTTGTATAATTAATATAAAAAGCAATTAATGTGCTGTAGACGTGTTCAGTATGATGTATACTGATATTACATTGATTTTGGACATGGTTTCTAATACCTACGAGTTTTTGCATCAGATTTATTATTCTCGAAATAATCTCTGTATCCTTCACCTACGCAAAATGAAATAGTTTGTTAGTCTATCTATACAATAAGAAAGTGTAGAAAATGGAAATTAGGTAATCCTGTATTTGGAAATTATGTTTCCAAATTTCTTGTTGCTTCCCTGAGATGTGAAATAAAAATAGTTGATAATGATGAATAGTTAATGATGAAGTTCAAAGTTAGAGATGATATAAATGATAATCACAAATCTTGCATTCGTAAAGGATTATTGCACTTCTGTGTACGTGTTATCGTGATATAAGTGGTTAGTACTGCAATTAACAAATAGAAAGTCCATTGCTCGAATCCCGGAGCGAATGCAATGGATTTTTCAATCACATATTTCAAAACAATGCAATGAACCCTTCACATTAAAAATTATTTTTGAAATAACTTCCGGGATCGCGTTTGTACAATCTGAATCGAAGATATTAAGTTGTGATTGAGAAACTTCAGTGTTAGAATTCAGCTCCAAAATCTGAATTTGGCAATTTCACAACTATTCGAAACTTCGAGGTGTCAAGAAGCCTCGAGGTGCCACACTTAGTATTGCTTCGCGCAAATTCCAAATGCCACTAATTTATTTGCTATAGACCTAAATACACTCTGCTGTTAAATAACACGATGCAGCATTTGCAACATTTCAAGGCAAGTTTAGATGTGATATCCCTAAAATGGTACGAGCAGTTCACTATTGGCTTCTCCGTTTCTGAAGATCAGATTCTGTTTAGCTGTGTATAGAAATATAATTAAATTTCTTATTTTTTCCTCTGAAAAGATATGCTAAATTTTGAAATGGCTAATGCAGCTGTACGTTTTACGTTACATGCCATAAAATTTCACGAGAATTTATAATTGTATTCAGGATTTAGTAAGATATTCTGAAAGCATTTGCAGTTGGATTAGAAAATAATCAATTCTTTAGATTTAACTTTAACTTACATGGATTAAACTCGAGGAGGCAGTTCAAATATTTATGTGCATTTTAAACTCAGCTTCAGGATTAAACTAGATTATATTACCATAACTAAGCATATAGAGTCTATGGGTGTTCTTTGGGAGTATACACACTTAAACCCTACGTCGAAGACTAAGTAACGAATTCTCGCTATATCTTTAAGAATAAATACTGAAGATGAAAGTTTTAAACAACCTTTTTATTTCAATCTAATTTAATTTAAAACAGATACACGCACCTCGAGCTCACAAATGACCAGCGCTTGTGGCTATGTAACAGAAAATAAGAAAGTAACAATTCAATAGTAAATTAAGATAATCTAATGATTAGCTCTTTAGCTTAACTAACGCTAAATCGACTGCAAAGCTGAGCCCAGAAATATTCGCGTAAACTGATAGGTCTCGAACACCAAACTAGAGAGCTGATATTAAACTCGCAGCATAAACATCAGAATTAAGTTCGCTATTACTACTTCTGAACTCTTGAAACGCAGATTAAACACTGCTTCTGAAACACGTTGAGAATTTGCATCTACGAAATTTACATTCCGGCAGGAAACTGAAATCAAGTGAAACTGGAAGGTCTAACTAAAAATAACTGGTTAGAATAACGTAAAATAGAATAAAGTAGAACCTTACAAGCAACAAGGGAACGGGCAAGCGTAAGGGAACGGACACCTTTATCAAGGATGCATTAGGAGAACCGAGCTTATATTTACGTTACACATAAGAAAAACTAGGAAAACTCCCCACGAAGTTAAACCGTTCCACGACCTTATGTTAACGCTCGTCCACTGGTGGTTAATTCACACTTTTATACTGAGAGATATTAAAGTAGAATACTTAATTCTATATATTACAGTGGTAACAATAGAAAAATAAAATCGAGTGTTTTCTTATGTAAGCAATATTAAATGAAATATCAGGCAACTTAAAATAAAGCTGCTTGATATTTCAATGTTTTACAAATGAGTAAAACTGCGAAAAAATTCACCTTCTTTTCCTAATTTGAACTAATCTACGGAATATCTTCGGGTAACACATGCTCCGGAAAATCTTTTAAGAGAAAACCGATGTTTCACAAGTTAAAAGTTAAGGAAACTTCTGTTACCCGATCCTTAATCCGTGAGTATTGGGAGTCTTTATTCGCGCTTCCTCTAGTAGGTGATTCTACGAGGATTTTGAAATATACATGCTGTTGCAAACTGTCCAGCGGCTACGCGTTGATATAACTTCCCCGCAAAGCGAGCTTAGGGCTGCTAGAAAGTGACAGGTAAAGGCATGGTTGCTAGATTCGGCGTGAAATCCCTCATTTAGCGATATTTTTGACAAAATTGTCATCGACCAAACAAGAACATTCTAGAACACATTTTTACCGGTTTTCTTGAGAATATTCTCGAAGATGGACTAAAGCTATGTACACTCTGCCTGTCCTGGGAGAGAGTAGTATCTTGAGTTCAGAGATTATCTTGAGAGCGATCGATGAGCTGTACCTTACTGCTCTAACGTAAAGCTCTTTGCACCATTATAGCCAGAAGGTTGTGTTGCTGAGTGTTCCAGCGTGTTTGTTTCGACGAGCGTAAACGCGTCTTTCGAACTGTCTTGTCTAATAGTGCTTACTGGAGAGTAAACTGTGTTCTGATTCTTCATCAAATGCTTGAGTGCAGTTTGGGAAATGTCTAATAACAACTTAAATGATGAAGAATCTTTGACAATAACTTAAAAAATCAAGGAATTTATTGGGGAAATAGGTACAGTAGGATAAGAATATAATGTAATTAGTATAATAAATAAGTTATTTAAATATAAGGTATGCTTTAAGCGCAGAAGTATACATTACAGCAAGGCTATTCTATATTATAAAAGTTTTAGCAAATTTTAACAGGTTTTATCCTCGAACTTTATGGTGAGAATTTTATGTTTGCGTCATTTTTTATGGCTCACATAGCAGAAATGTCCACAATGTTTCTTTTTTTGTTGTTGTTAAGCCAGATCATATTTTTAAGAACTTAATGCAGTGGCCCATGGTGCAAAGTTTTCTGTTGCTCGTGCCTTATCTGACAAATATATAAATCATTCGTAACCCCATTTTTTGTTTATATTCTTTTGCTTCCGATTTTGCCTTTTATATGTTTAAAGGAATATTTTGTTCAACATGTATATGTAACTTGGTTCAGCTGTAGCATAAAAAGGATATATTTTGTATCAGGACTATAAGACATGCACTGTTCGAACGATTTTATTTGACTGGAGTAGTTGAGCCTTATAGAACAAATACAATGAAATCTGAAAAAAAAAGCAACAACAAAGAATGAAAGTATGAGAAATTTTGTAACTTATAAAGAAAATTTCAGATGACTTCATAGCGATGTAGAATTTGACTGGATTTTACAAAAGACAGAAAGACGCTTCGTGTCTTTATACGTATTGCAAATAATCGTAAGTAATGTATTAATGTGTGAAAAGAAAAAACGTACTCCGCCTTCTGGGTTGGTGGTAGTGGAGCCGGCTGTTGGGGCTCAGAATGAATGTAGGAGTAGGCATTCTTGCTTGTAAATGTAAAATGTCTCTGCGACATGGGGCCACTCAAAAGACTGTCGATTCGATAGTTACTTAATAAAAGGGGAAAAGAGTGGATTATCCTCAGGTCCATCTTCCGAAGACTTCACTTTCAAAACAGGAATGGAGCTGGACAAATTCGTATTGTCATTTGCAAGGTGACTTAGACAGGGAAAGGTGCAGTACTTATGTCGTGGTGATAATAAAATCCGGGAACTTTACCTGATGTCAGTCAAGTTAGGTTAGTCACAGCAACGAAAAAAATAGCTTCCAAAAAGACACAAATGCTCATTAGAATGCAAAATTATCTTTGCGTAAAATATGATAAATTCTTCTTAATTCACAAAGTATATTTGATTTAATAAAGTTTGGCTAATGTAACGCTAGCAGAATATTTAAAAAGTATAAGATATTCTCTGCCTGTTTCCAGCATGCCTTCGTGGTGTAACGGTAGCACGCTCGTCGCGAATTCAAGAGTTCTAGGTTTAAGTTTCAGCGAGGGTATTGCACATTTTCACATCTCCTGCTTCAAAATAACCTACTGGCTCTACAAAAACTAAAAGCTTTCGTAAACTTTCTTTTACCTTTCTTTTTTTTTTCACAAATTATAACACTTTCTTCATTACGCTTGAAATCTGAAACTTTTAGAATAAAATATATTAGTCAAATATAGAATAGGAATATTTCCTTTATATTTCCCTCTATTTTCGGTTATACTATTATAAAATAGGATTTGATCTCTGGAAAAAGCAACTGGAAATAAGCACATTTTTTCATGTGTTGAAAAGCATCTTTGAATCTTATTTCATAAATCCTTAAGAATTTTCTGTTGCGAAATCTTCTTTAAAAGTTTAAAAAGTTTGGTATAAAAATTAAAATTTTACTAAACAGCTACGGATTTTTCGTGTAGATTTTCAGACGAATAAAGTATTAAAGCAACGATGCTTTTTTTAGCCCTTTTCCATACATCTTCATATTTCAGTTGTTTTAGTTACTTAATATAGTTAAAAGTCTTAAATTACCCTTGAGAAAAATACTTTTCCACAGTAAGACTCGATTGTTTAAAATAGTTTTAACTTACATTCTTGTAATCTGATTTTATTTCTTCTCCGCCTACAAGTAAAGTATTTCAAACGGGAAAAAACTGCAATGAAATAAACAGGAATTAAAGTACTTTCAGACTAAAGATTATGGTTTTAAATTACTAATTATTTTTAAAAACGTGTAATTTTATTTTAAAATACAACGAAAGTCTTTCTAACAAAGCACATTTATATAAAGGCAAAATCAGTTTTTAAATGCGGAATATTTAGACTGGATTTTTCCTATCTTTAATATTTCTCTTAAAGTTTTCAGGCAGACTTCTCCGTCAATGTTTCTGTCTAATGGGAAATGTAGAAGCGATAGACTTGGAATTATTTAAAACATGTTTTGGGAATCTGACATTCAACTAAGACATTTAAAACGCTATTCCCGTAACTAAATTTTATTTCAAATTTGAAATATTGGTTTGGAATATTATTTGAATACGGGAGTACTATCCACGAGTACTATCTGCAAAGATATGTCTTCGTGGCAGACTTTCTAAGGGAAACTGGCTCGTCTTTGCGTCATACATCAGCAAAAGCACGCAAAACCGACCATGCCCCCAAACTGTTTGCCTTAGTTCACTCCCGAAGAGGAATTGCATCTATTCAGCTCTCTTAGCCGCTTGACCGCTAATGGGACCAAATGTACACTGCGTTTTAAAATTTGTATTTTTAAATAATTTTTATAAATTTTACGAGAAAAATTTTAATTATAATCAATAAAATTTATATCATCATCTTAATGTAGATGTATTTCTAAACATACCTGCAAACAATTAGAGTTTCATATTCAAAATTTCCTAAAATACATGTGAATTTAAATATTGGCGCGTTTTGAAATTTGGCATATTTGTTATAAGCGATAACAACGCCAAATATGGTTTAAGCACTTTTTTAAAATTATTTGAAATATAAACGGTGCCTACTTTTCCGCTCGTGTACAATGAAGAAAAAGGAAAGGAAAATAATGTTGCTATTCATTAAAAAGTTAGCCAAGTGAATTGTTATTGGCACAAACTGAAAAAATAGTGCCAAAATAAATTTTTGAATTTCTCACCACATTTTACAAAATTTAATATTTAGGCATGATTTGAGTCGTAGAATCGAAATATGGAAACAAAATTAGCATGTCATTTCAGAAAAAGTCCGATTTCGTGCCAAAACCTAAATTAGAACCTAAATTCGTACCTAAATTAGAACAACACTATATATTAATCTAATACATATCCTAAGTCGTGATTTCGAGACATGAAAAACGAAATTTGAATTCCGTGAATCGGCCCAGTATAATGAGAGATATAGGAAAAGTGCCGCTTTTTTTTTCGCAGTCTATACAAAACAAAATAAAAGTCTGAAATGCATTTTGAAGAAAGAAATGGGATAAAAGGTTTGGATTTTAGAAGCGTAAAGATATCCTTTCATTGATTAATGTTCATATTGTTGATTAATGATTTGATACCGATTAAAACACCATTCAATAATTTTACGATCTATTCATATCTCAAATGATCTGAGAAAATATTAATTACGCATATTAGTGAACATTCCGCGCGTAATGATACGTTTCTCTACCCTGATCCTTAACAAATTATTTGTTGACTGGAAACTTTCCCTTTGGAAAACCATATGAGTAATTAGTTACATATTTTTTAACCACCAACTAGTTCATTCTGACAAACTTTACATTTAACGAAAAATGTCTAAAATTTTTATCTAAGGAAATAAATTTTGAAATAAATTTTTTTCGAGTAACCTGTAGAGAACAATGGAACAACTAAAGTTGGTAAAATACTACTGCTTGCTACGGGTCTGCAAAGATGTCCTTAAATATTCGAAGCAGATGAATAGAGAAAACTTGAAATTTTATTGAGATGAATAACGAATTTTGCATTCAAGATAATCAGCCATAAATAGCTCCAGAAATTTAGTCGACATTCTCCAAAACGTGAGGAATACAGTAGATTTTTTTTAATTGCTTGTCTAAAGCAATTTCCATCAAGTAAAAAGCTCAGTAGTGTAAAATAATTAAACATGCTTACAGAGCTACTACACGGCCACGTAGCGTGGTAGTCAAAAATTGGTGAATTCCGGTCTTAGTATCGCTGTCGAAACCAGATGGGAGGAGCTGTGGTCGCGTAAGAGTGACTAAGAAGCAGGAGCATCCTATAGTTTGGATCAAGGAAGTTTTATTTACGGAGTGCTCTACGCTTGGCCTTTAACTCCACATCGTCAGTTAAGATATTACATCAAAAGAGGAGTTCATCAGATATGGTAAAAATTTCGAAAGCCCAAAATATAAAAATTAGCTTATAGATAATGCCTTCCGCAGGAGAAAAAAAAAGTAAAAACTGAAAGAAGGTCTTTTTATTAACTTTTGCGTCGAAAATAAGGGCCAGAATAAATTTAGAATGGGGCAGTCAAACCATCAAAAATTTTGAATAGATAAGTTAAAAGGGGCATGAGATTTCCTTGATTATTGATATCATAGTGGTAAAATGATATCAAGAATTCCTGTAGTATGGGAGAAACGAGTTAACAAAATAATACCTCTGGTTCAGCGGATGGTGGCAGAGTCAACTCTCCGTGGTGTCGGCAGAGTGGGCTGGACTAATTTCAGAGCCATACATAATTACATCAGCGTGATTTCGATGCGCTAACAGCTCCTTCTTTGATAAGAACAAAAAGTGATTACCCTGATTTAACGTGAGAAATTTTAAGGCAATAATCCCGCTGCATCTTCTAGTACACTATACCACTGCCGAAGAGATGCTGGCTCTAATGACTCATGAATAAAGCTTAGATATATAGGTGTATCCTAGAGTAAGTTCTCAGAACTGAGATAGCTTAATGCCTAATGAATTTGGATATTCTCGATGAATATTTTCAACAAATGCCTCTCCCGTGGATAGAGGAACAGCAACAATTGCCAGTTAGAATCGATTGTGGTTTTCAATACAGTAATGTCATATTTTTCATAAACTGTTTTTATAAATTGCAGTTAAAATGCAAATGTGTATTATATCTTGTTCAGATGTTATTTTAATTCATAATATAATTTAGTTCCTAAAGATCGCTTGATATCTCGCACGGTGCTAGCAGTAATGTTTGTTTAAATTCTTCCATCTATTATAAGTTCACTTCCATTTCTGATTTAGTCCTAAGGATGTCTGAGAAATATCTCGTAAATAAAGCTATTGCTGAATTTTTATTTGATGGTAGAGAATACTGTCTGGAGCGATAAGTATGGAATTTTGTGTAAGTGTTCCGTTACCCGCAGGTAGATATCCTTCTTTTTGGGAATATCAGCAAATCAGATATATACATTTTTGCTATGTTAAGTTTTAGATCAGAAATTCAACCGATTCTGATTAAAATTTTCCGGCTGAGACTCCACACTGTGTTTGAATGGAATATTAAGCACTTCTATTTGTGAATGAAACATATGAAGATTTGGAAATCGAGGATTTCATGTTGAAATTTGATCGTCAGTATGATCTGAGTATGAAGCTTCTTTCTCATTATTTATAAACTCATTTCGATAAGAAAGACGGAATAAAATATTGATTTGCAGAGTAATTTCGAAATCTGAAATTTTATTCAAAGCTTTCGATGTCGATAAATTGTAAATTTTCTCATAATACTCATTTCATTTTTCTGAAAGAATGCAGCAGCATAAAGTCTTACACTAAAATGTACCAGCCATTTTACAGATGTGGTCAAGTATCTGCAATGTTAGAACAAAAATTGATAATCCTGTAAAATTATCAAAGAAATTCGTTTAACAAAGTAAAAATATTAGGTGGTCTATAATATAATCTATGGAGACGTATGTTACACACGAATATCTAATAATCACTACTTTCTAAGGTTTGGAAAATTTCCAACTATGTTTCACATAAATTTAGAATCTTAAATTCATTTACCTGATCTTATCCTGTTTACTTTTAGTATTAGAATAACAATCTCCTATCTTTTTTAGAAACGTCTCTTTTATTTTACATTAAGATTTTAGGTAATAATTGCAAATTCTATTAAATTGCTATTCTTTTATCTTAAATGCAACGAAGATGTACATTTTTTCCTCTGACAAAAATTCTACATTTCATTTCAAAAATTACTTTAAAAAGTCCACATTGTTTCCATTTTATAAATCCAAAATCCCATCTATTTCTATTTCGCTTGGCAGTAATTTAGCTGGAAATGTACCCATTATATGTAAGAGTAAATATGTTTGAAGAAGAAGAATAAAGTTCCTCAGTAAACGGTACTTTGAACTTTAGATATAACATTTCTGTTGCTTCTACTTTTCATATATTTTTTGAATTCCATCTCCATTGTTCTAGAAAATTGAGAATGATTTCCGTAAATGTAAGTATTCCATTGGAAAGAATACGGTAGATACATATAAGGCATGCCTTTTATCTAAACTTTTATGTGAATCTGAAAAGTGCTTTTAGTCAAATCTCAAAGATAGTATACTTTCTTCAAGGAAAACTTGGTGCAGAAGTAGCTTCATTTTTCAATTGAAAAAGAAATGTACTTTTCTTTCAAATTGTCTTGCTTGTTATATTTATGAAATAAAGCATGATCTACTATTTAAAGCATTGCTTACACGTTTATATGAAAATGTATGAATTGTGATGAACTAGTCTGTCATTGTACATTCACGCTCTGGCTGCCTTATGAAGGAAATAAATTACGTGATTGTGTTTTGAATAGAAAAAAAAAATTAGATAATTAAGACTTGCTATCACATACTTAAAGTTCATAAAATTGGGCAAGAAATGTTAGTTTGGTCTAGTTTTAATATAAAACTTTAAGTTGCTACAGATTTTGTACATTACTCAAATCTTGACACAATTCTATTCATAAACGCCAGAGGGATATTGCGACGCACGCGGAGTGAAACGTGTGTTTGTCATTCGTACTTTCACCTTCATATGTATCATTTAAATTCTTAAATTTTATTATTTAGGCAAATTTTAAACGTCACTTGTATTCTTTTCGTCCTTGCAAAAGGAGTAACTATAAGCCTCAATTAGTGTTTTCAGCTCATTTTCTCTCACTCAATTTCGTAAGTATAAAATATATTCTGATTATTAAACTCTTTGAAGGCCAAAACGCTCGAGGTGGCATTTCATTCAACCTTCCTAAATGGCCGAGACTGCGATGTTGTTGCCTTCCCTCCCCATAAGGTATGCTGCAGCAGGTGCACCTCTCGGGGGTTGACTCAGGAAAATTCCTGGGAAGTATTGGCTAGGATTTGTACTTAGGCATCTCAACCGCGGGTGTATAAAATCAGTCTTCACAGGACTAGAACCTTCTTTTATTCGGGGGATGGTTCAGGCTCGGCAGGGACTGTACTGGTACTGTCTTTTCTACCCCTTGGTTGCAAGGTCACAACGCGGCTAGATATTGTGGCCATCCTTGGGGTGTTTGGTTCCATTCGGTCCTAACAACTCAGACTGACAAAGTACGGAACAGCTCATGAACTATTCGATGCAACTGGAGGCAAAGATGATTTAATTGCATTTTTTGACTAAACATTTAATCTGTTCTCATATTTTGTATAAAGAAGGGGGACCGCATAGTGTTGGGCCCGCTTGGATGATCCCCAGAGTTTGGACGCAACATCCTGAAAGGCTTGTTCCAGGGCAAGAATTCGTCTCTGGAGTTCTGTAGCAGGTTCAGTTTCCCAAGACGTATTGTATCAATTTATAGTAGACAGTTTGTTTTAAAGGGCTAAGGGAAGCTTCTTTGTTAGGAAGTAGAAAGGATGTTATTTGGAATATTTACTCCTCCCAGTGCTTTAATGGGTGGAGATGTGAGGAAACTTACGGGACAGGCATTTCGGTATTTTATGCATACGAAGTCTTCGGTTTTCTAAGGGTTAAGAGGATACTCAACAAATCATAGATGGATGAAAAAGCGGTGAATCTGACCTGAACAAGATTCCTAACTTTTTCATTTGAAATTTCTTAAAGCGTAAAACAATATAAACTATGCATTTTCATCAACGAATAACGACATAAATAATGAAATATCGGTCCGAATATTCACACGCAGATCTATACTCACAGTCGGAATTGGAGTGAGAAGATACTGTTGGATATACGTGGGCTACTGTATTGCATAACTGTAAGATTCTTACTCGGCATAAGTTTTGAAAGCTACGTATATTCATTTGGTTAAATTTTGAAATCGTCTGTTGTTGCTTGAACCGTTGAGAGAAAACTGTTACCTTGATAAAGATGTAAATATTATAAGTTATTTTTACACCATTTTTAATTTCAGAAAGTTTTAAACAAAATAAGAGATACTTATATTTTAAAAATGCATATATACTAATACAGAAATGTCATTTTGTTATGCAGTTTTACATTAGCTACAGATAAAACAAAAAACTAATTAAAATTATGAAACATTCCAGTCACTATTGGGCATCACCAATTATCCTGGTTAGGACAGAATACAGCCCTTTTACTATCTAAGATCAATACGAACGTGTTAAATTAGCTGACTGACATTTATGTCCTTCTCTAATGGTCATTAGATAAAGCTGTAATATTTCTTCAAATTATTGCTTGGATGATTTTGAAGCAAATTCGATTAGATAGTGAAATAATAGTCTAAGACATTAGAACGAATAGTAATTATACGCTAATAAAAAAACGTAGTAAATTCGTAGCTGAGAACTTGATTCTATAATAAATGCCCAGAATATAACAGTATATTTATGTAGGCTGAGGCCTAACTATATAATAAATTATCATACTGATAATGAACTTTCCTGTATTTAAAGAAACTAATAGATTCTTTCATTTCTTGAGATTATTACATTCTGTTCTATTTTTAATTAATTACTTCTATTTGCTATACTGTTATTATCTTCTCATTTCCTATATGTAATACTACACTACCTCTCCGGATAAATACGCAAAATGGCGTAATATTTAACTCCACGAACTTATGATAAAACTGTAAATTACGCATGCATGTTAACACTAAATTTGTGTTATCTGCGAGCTATTTCGTTGCCTAATTGTCTGAGCCCAGTGTCCAATCGTGGAAATTGTAGCATGAAAGTAAACCTCTGATACAATATTGTATTTTACAGTGTATCTCCCCTTTTATGTATTCTTTTAAGGTTTTTAGTGTCTGATTTAAACAATTGTAATCTATTCGTGTAATTTTCAACTTAATCCCTGAATTCATAAAGTGGGCGCCTTATTAAAAATAAGCAATTCTTAGACTTTCACATATTAATACGTATTTGCACTTGCATTTCAAGACTTTTCAATCAAAGATTTAAAATCCTAATCATCAGCCCTTATACCTTATGGAAATTACAACGGAAATTCATGTTTAAAAATCCAGTACTAGTTGAAGATTCACTCTGAAGATGGCGTATACTTTATACTCCGCGAGAAGAGACCTAACTCCAGCCATTAGTATAATACTATGAAACTATTGGTATTGAAGATATTCACAGTGATTGTTTCCCGTAGGTCTTTGAAAATTTAGTATTACAGGTTTTTAACATGTTACAAGAATTTACAGATTAATATACTTAAAGTATGCTTACTGAAAAAGCTATTAATTTGATATCGAGATATTCCTCAAACATGATTTTAACCATCAAAGTCTGGAATTTATTTCTACGATGGCAGAAAAAAAGTAATCGTAAAACAAAGTGAAACATGTCTCATATCAGAACACATGTAATATTTGTGAAAGGATAATGATACTTCCGGAGATTATTTGTGATGTGTTAGACTGGCATAAAAGCAGTTTTGAGTATATATTTCTCATGAAATAATTTACATTTTTTATAAATACTTACAAAGAACCACACAATTTTAGCAGAATTACTCTCTTAAAATTCAGAGTTGAAACAGAAGAGTATTCATGATCTTTGCTACAAAATCCTGTATTAATTTATTACAGCCATATAATTGTTTGTATGCATTCAGCACTTAAACAATTTTTCGCCATTTTAAGTTTTTTTAATTAATTTAAAATGTTTAAGTTCTTGCACATATCGGAGAAGATTTAATCAGGTTATGACGTACATCACAAGAGTCATCATTTATTAAGAGTTCTCCGCAGTCTTCAGATGATGGTGACAAGATCATCACATAAACTCCGTGAAATGGATATGATTTAGAAACCTCTCGATACGAGAATGGTGAGTTTCTGACATATTAAAAAGTACGTATTAATTTGTATAACTTAATCCATCCTAAGAAATTATTTATATTTTCTCACATTCACCTCCTGATATATGTAAGAAAGATTTGTAGTCAAAGTGTTCAAAACCATTACCGATCTAATCTGCCGTTCGCCTCCATTCTCATATTTTACCAATAATAAAGTTAAGTTAAACTTCCATTTCTAATTATTGTCCTATTCATTGGTTTGATCAAGTCATATGATCACTAAGCCACTGAAGGATTTGTTCCCATGATCGCAACATTAATACAATTTTTTTTCCTCTGAAAACAATTAGTCAGTTAAGCAAAGTTTATTAATTAGTAACACCTGATATAAAATACTTAGTACTTAAAAACACTCTCTTCTTAGATAATATAATAAATTTTAAACATTACCTGCATAGTTAAATGGTCTAATAGTGGATGCTTTTATCCTGATCATTATGGGCTAAACCTCAAAGAAAACGATGGCACGAGGTTTATTTTCAGGTTCAAGACTTCAGATTTCCAGGTTTTCATTTGGAATCGAGATACAAGACTTGAGAATCTGTTTAATGCCAGTAATCAACAGAACTCTTGGTGAAAAGGCTGGTTGTCTTAGACGTTTTCTACATTTGCAATATGAATATGATTCCCGTTTCCTTGGAAAAATCCTCCTCAAAGTATTTATTGCTGCATTTGCACGTACTCCTACAGTGCTTTGATTTCTGGAAAACAAAAGTTTCAGCTCGTCAGCGAATAATTTGCTTTTCCTTTCATTTTTATATTTTTTATCTTTTATTTTTATATATTTTGCTTATAGTAAGATTTTGTTCATTTTACTATACTATGAAAACTTAAAATATATAAAATTTTAAAAATTTTTAGGTTCTGTAGGGGCTCTGGTTTCTAGCTCCTTAAATAAAAGAGGAGTATTTTCTTTTGCTTTAGGACGAAAATGGTTTCAATGTTATTCTTAAAATAATAGTGGAAAAGAATTAGCTAAATTTGGATTTTAATTGCAAATACTGTTTTATTTAAAATGTTAATATTAAATTATTTTTGCTGAATTATTAAACATTTCCTTGTAAAAATGTTCGCATTTATAGGAACCAGGAAAGCTTAAAAATCCCTATGCTTTTTCTAAAATACTAACCATGAATTTTCCAATGGTAGCTTTAGTAATGGGAGGACAGTACTAAAGGAGTAATTGTTTGTATTTCCCCTCACTTAAGAAGCGACTGCAAGAGGCACGAGGGCCAGTCGACCAAATCCAGCTGGTGAAAAATTAATGTCCAACATATATTTATTTCAGTGTATTGGGCTTTTCGGAGTAGGGAAACGTGAGAAAATAATTGCGCTCAAGATTGGGTTTGAGCTACTGATCTTCGATTGATAGCTTGATAAGTCAACTATTTATATCACAAAAGCACGTGCGAGGTAACAGAATACGCCCTTTTAATATTATTTATATTGTTATTGGACAAGATCTGCCGTTACCATACTTATCCAAATACAAGACGATACTTTTGTTACATAGATTTAATATAAAAATTTCTGATCGACTTTAGTGCGCATATAAACAAAAATATTCGATGATTTTAAGTAGATTGGTACACAGAACAATCCCTCGCATATGATTGCTACTTCTATAAATACATTAACGTAAAATACTAAGAAATCTTCTTCCAGAAACCCTTTTTAATAAAAACAAAACGCCATAACGAGAGAAAAAAGCCAGTGTCCCAGCTCGCCAAAATTAGTGTTTAGTGTACATCTAAATGTAAGTATAAGTCTTAGTATAAATACCAATGGGTCCTAAAGTTTAAAACTTTCGTTTCAAGAGGATTGGTGGTTCAATTTATGTTAGAGAGCACAGATAATGATTCGTAGATAATAAGCAACATATCGAACCTGCACCTCTCGAATACGCGATGAGTGCGCTACTGTTACAACACGAACGCATGCTGGACGTGTAGATTCATGAATCTTCAAACTGATTCTTCTAAAGAAATCTTCTAAAGAATAGGAATTGTCCTATATTCGACCTATAGCGTCGTATATCATCCAAAATTCGGATCGTCTTATATCATCCAGTAGTCGGATAAATACGGAAATTAAATACTTTATTTTCTTAATTTATATTGTGTCTTGTTATTAACTTCTGCTTTATTTAGTTATATTAGGCTGAAGTAACTTGATAGAATCATGTACAAGACAACTGTTAAGCAAACACAGACTCTTGCGCCAAAGGAAATATATGATTTTTGCATATAAACGAGCACATTATCAATGCATAGGAAATTATTCAGAGAATATTAGATATAAGTTCACGACGTGCTTGCACTTACTAAAATCATGTATGCATAGCTAGAAGAATAACTAAAATACCAACCTATAAGTCTTAATAAAAGATAAAATTTGTACACAGTAACACAAACTACATATTTTTTGCATTTTAGTTTCTTATGCTGCTTAGTATGAACTCAACACTCTAATACAAACTCTTTCCAAGATAAACTTTCACAGACAGTTTCTTGCAGTCATTAGATTTTGGCATAGAGAAAAAACAATCGGTTTGCGGAGTGTTTGAAATTCGATTGCATAACAATTTTCTTATTATTGATACTTAAAATATTGCCGACAGTCTTTTTTCACATCATGATATATCTTAAAGTATTGAAAGTTCAATTATCTCCAACACTCCTTAATGCACTCTACATACACGGCATGTACAGTTTCACTCAAAATAAAGTACCTAGAGGCTCAAATTCAGTGCTGATTATATATAGTTACTCACTTAACAGATTATAGTGCACGAGATTTCTAACAGTTAAATAATGAATTGTTGATATGGTTTCATTGAACGGATGCTTGATATTTCGAAATAAATCATAGAATCAGAAGTATAGAAAATTACACAAACTCTCTTTGAAAGATGTGCTTTGATAAATATATTTCGCTCTCGTAAATACGTTTAGAGAGCAATAAATCATTTATAAACAGAAAATTAAGATGATGCATGCAATGTAACATATTTGCCACCCTCGATGATCAATTAAGATTGAAAGGAAACAGCAAATGAATGAAGGTTTCTCCGAAACTTCAAAGGACTTTCTAAATGATGCACAGCAGACGTGACAAGTGAGACATATTCATCTAAAATAGCATATCGCTGTATGTGCATATGTGCATAAATATTATCTTTAGCTATTAAGCACACTTGATAAAAGGAATTAGAAGGAAAATGAAATCAATTACATAATATTAATAAGAAAATTTGTCCAGTTTACTTCGAAAGGTCGAATTTTATTTACTTTCATTTTCAGGCTTTAATTTAATATTTCGGGATCTCTTTGGATGTTTTCCATAGATATTACTCTTTATTTGAGAATTTCATTTACAGCTGTAAAATAAAGTAAATATCTCTCTAAATGCAATAGACGCTTTACGAAAAGTAACCTAATAGATAAATCACCTAATAGATGTAAATAGATAAAAGTAACCTAATAGATGTAAATAGATAAATATGTTATACCCTTGGGTATAAATGTTTGTATACTCAATAGTATAAAATAGAAAAATAAATAGAATAAATAACAGATAAATAGATAAATTTGTATACTGTAGATACTAAAGACAAAATTTTACACTATTGAGTATTGTAAGTATGGATTTCATTTGCATCTGCAAAATAAAGTAAATACGTCTCTGAACGAAATAGCGAATTTGCTAAAAGTAACCTATTGGATACATTTTTACACTTTTGAGCTATCATAGTTTTCATATTCAAAATCATATCCATATACATACATATGTGTTCAATTTATCTGAAACTTATTTGCTTTATAATTTTACTTAGGATGCATCATAGTTCTTTTTATTGTGTACCGTGCTTGAAATTATTTTTTTTGATATTTTAGCTAAATATACATATGAGGTAAATTTTTAATTTTCAGTATACTGAAAACTCTGTACTTACAACGTGCTTATTTTGCAAACGTTAATGTAGATCGTTTTTCTCTGAACCATTTATCTCAAATTCCAAACGGGTGCATAATAATGTATTTTTTGACACATATTAGTTGCAGTACGGCATTCTGAAAAACCCTTTGCTAGGCAGTTTGCAAACGATTATTTTTTCCAAGATATACACTGCTGGGCTATTTTGCTTAATAATAACAATGATGGAAATGTTCAGAAGAATTAACAGTTTTAGTCTTTTAAATCATATGAGATACATGGAGTTACATCAATTAGAAATATTAAAAATAAAAATATATGTAAATTATAAAGTAATACATCATTTGGTATTATGATTGTACTTAATTGCTTTCAAATGCTTTAATTGCTACTACTTGCTTTTCAGTCAGTCAGCTGTTATAATTTAGAAGACAAATGAAAAGTGTTGTAGAGAGTAGTGGTGGAGTATCTTTGACATACGCTTTTATCATTAAGAGGTCCCATTGCTTCGTCAATTAATCTCCTACGCTTTGAAAGTTTTAAAGGAGGTATCCGCAAACAAACTGGAATGGTGGATTTATTCTTCTAGACGAATTATTCTGAAGGTCGAAATCTTTGCAAATGTAGTTAATTCTACGAGAGAAGATACATTTCCTGACACAAACCAAATGCTTGTCTGTAATTCAGACTTCTTAATTCTGAAATTTAATTGCAAAGTGAACTAAGGAACTACTCTCAAAAGAAAGTAAACCTTAATACATAAAATCTCTCTCCAGTTAAGTAATATAATAAAAGAGTGCTTTTCGTACGCAAAAGCGAAGAATTTACCAATCGACGTTTTTTTCCAAGCAGATGGAACAATTTTAGGATCGATGCACCCAAACACTACTCTATAATAAAACTGATGTTAAAATGCGGAAATTGCTTCTTTGAATTTGTGTTGTGAATTTTGATTCAAAGAGGCGGATTGGCTATGCTGCCTTATATGGAATTAATGGTGGGCAGCCGCCATGTTACGCCTTGATAGAGAATAGAAAGAATTAACCTTTCAAAGAATGTACATAAATATGTAAATCTTAATAATTTATGAAAGCCTAGAAAAATATCATGTACAACTCATATTCATATGAAAATTTCCGCTTGTCGGCTACTAACATCAGCTATTACAAATTTATGGTTGTTAAACTGCTAAGAGCTACAATTTGGAACAGTGAGTTTGAGCGTTTAGTTATTGCATGCTGTTACAGATACGCTACTTGAGAAGTAAGTCTTATGAAAAACATCCCTTCCAATGACATCATACCACATATTCAGAAAGTAAAATACTTCTTAGGTTATTGTTTGAGATATTTAACGTAGTACAAACCGGTTTCTGGTAACAAAATGCTTATGTCATTTATCCTAGTATTGAAAATATTTCGTGTAGTTTATGACTTATAGCTGGCTTTTGTAAAGAATGCCAAAAACTTGATAATGCACGCCTTAAAAAAGAAAATACTAGAAAAATGAACGAATAAGTCATTTTCAAACCTCCAAAATTAGGAAAGTCTAGAAAAATTCGCTATAACTATCACAACACGGTAAATGAGAAAAATTAAACCAAGATGAAAATGCAGATAAATCCTCGAGAAACAGAACATCTCTGATGGTGTAAAAAACGAGAGTATAGGAACGAAAATTTCAACATGAGAAATAAATTATATTTTTAAAATATTAATTTTCCGCGTTTGCCAATCAGATTTTTGTTTTGACAGGCGTCGTTTTAAGATACCTCTTGACAAATTTTAGCCTCTTTTAATTGCTTTTATTTTAAGATTAAAGAGATATTTGAAACTTGAGTATAATCATATATTTAAAGTTACTAATGTCCCAAGACCCAGCAATGGCTGAACTGTTACGAGCACTGAGTACTGATAGTTTGAAAGGGGTTCGAACCAAGGCAAGCAAGCTCGCTACATGGATAGTTTTAGTAATGTTTTTCATATATAACGTGAATTCCAGCCTTAGGAAGTCTTTCCTGAAAGTTTTTTCTTTCTTAGGAAGTCTTTCCTGAAAGCATCACTCCTTAAGTAGATAGCACGCGTGTGCTTTACCGTAACAAAATAATCGAACCTAACCTAATTAAAGTGCAAGACGTGATTCACGTCTCTAACCTTTGAGCTATTATTGCAGCTATTCATATTATTACCCTAAAATTAAAACATAAAATAATGGGCACTGGAAAAAAACACTAAATAAACAAATAGAAATTGATTTATATGGGAAATGGATTCATTTAAGGCCTGGAAAAATATTACAGGAATAAAGGAACAAACAATGACTTTAAGTTGAAAAAGTTATCTTTAATATTTCTAAAGTTCCAGCTAGTTATTTAATCTTAAAATTTCGTTTGAAAGCACTTTTTTCCAGAAAAAACTGCTATTTTTATATATTTAAAATATTTATTATACAATATTCAAAACAAATAACATGTTAAAAATGTAGACTTATTCTTATCCAGTCATTAAACAACCTGCATTTTTTCATACAAGTTGTTTAATGACTGGATAAGAATTAGTCTACACTTTTAACATGTTATTTGTTTTGAATATTGTATGATAAATCACGCATTTTAATCATGTAATCAATCAAGTTCGGATAGATAACCTAATGTTCAGTCATATAAGCAATTATAAACAGAATAACTCACTCTTATACCCAAGCAACAAATAAAATTTAAAATCAATTTCGGACATTACATTATCTTTGCATGCCATAAAGAGGTAAAATATTCTACAAAAACGTATTGCTACGTTTTTCTCTTCTTGTTAAAGGGTTCGTTGATTTGGAGTGAATAACGACGACACTACTTGATGAAGTATCGAAACAAACTTTATTGGCCAGAATTCCAAAAACACTTTTACAGTCGTCGAAGAACTAAAGCTTGAACAATCAGCGACACAGCCTTCAGAATATCAGGCTGTAACTGTGAAAACAGCTTCACAGCACAGCACCAGAGTACATTCCCGACTCTACTCGGTCGTTCTCGGAATTCCACGTACTCTCGAGACTCTCCCCGCTAGAACTCGCGATGCACTCGACGATACACTAGAGTACAATTCCCGACTCGGTTTTGTCGTTCTCGAAGCTCAACACACTCAAATTCGACAATGCACTATCTCGCGATACAATAAGAAACTCTCTCGATGCAGTCGACGACCAGCTAGACACTCGCTCACTGACTGGCTCGCTAGACGAAACGCTAACTAACTAACTCTCCGTATATCAGCAGAGTTTATATAGCTTTTGGCTTGTGTTCGAGAACGTTCTGGGCTAAGCCAGGAAGAATTCGTTCTAGAAGGTTCTCCATGCGTCTATAGCATACCACCATTGTTTTCCCCAAATGTCGCCAAACGGGCGATTTCTCGCCAAATGTGGCAATCCTGCCTTTTCTTACCATTTTATGGCAACCTTAAACTTGCTTTGCGGGGAAGCTATCTTACCGCGCCTGGACATTTCGTAACAGTATTTATTATTACGAATCTTGCAATAGTTTACAATCAATTAAATCAATACGTCATAATATACTAATAATCAAAACTATGAAATTTTTATCTCTATACGAGCAAAGAAATTTTGCATGTTATGCATTCGATGAATTCAAATCACCTCAGAAATCTACTATTAGATTTACTCTCTTTTCTGTAAATTTCTTTTAAAATCCCAAGTTGCTTCCGTGAGTCAGAATTTAAGAGACACATAATCTTTATCTTTCCTTTCAAGGTCCTTGCGAGTCTGTTTAAATCTTAATTAATGTAGCAAGCGTAAAATAACTGGCAAATACAGAGAGGTAAACCTTTTAGTGTGAGTCTGAAATTAATCTTAAACTTACTGAAATAAAGTAAAATATAAATAAGATTCCCTATTATGCTTTGAGTGCCATGATTATTCTCCCACTTAAGAAAGAGAGAGCCTAATATTTAAATTTTACTTGCAAGTTAATTTCATTATTATACTATAACTAGATAAATAAAGAAATTGTTATTGAAAGATAAATACCTCAGTAGGTGACTGAAAAATATAAAACTGCTGCAATAAGTTCAAAACTGAATGCAAAATTTGATGATATTGACAAACATTTTCAAGTTTATGCATGAAGGAAACTTTTCTTCAATGCAAAAGTAGGAAAAGAAGTTAAGTCCTAGTATTGAGCTAAGCATTTTATGATTTCCTCTGAAACGTCGTGATGTCAAAACAAGAAACTAAAATAGTCGTTACTACTTATTAACCGTATCCAAAATTTATAATAAATTAACAATGAAAGTTACTTTTTAATTCATATAATTATGACCGCATACCTGTAACTCTCATAGCGCGCTTTTTTATACGTTACACACACACACGCACACACATACACAAAAAAAGCTGGTAATACCGTTGACGTACATGTTATAGTTGGATATAGTACTATTATTTCGAAGTAGTTCAAGCCGTAAGCGCTCCGACAAAAAAGCTGCCACAAATTAGCCCAAGCATAAATAAGCCCGATCCACAACAGCCTTCAAAAATGTCTTTTGAGAGGAAATAATTATAGTTTAAAATATACTAGAATACAGTTTTTACACGGTATTACGTTAAAATACCCAAGACTATTTCTTCGGGGCTATTTTGCCAAAATACCTCCGATTTTCTAAACGAGTCTGACATAACATCCCAAATCCAAATTCCGAATGCGTATTAAAAGTAATACTATCTTTTAAATCTGCTGCTACAATTTTATAATACCTGGCGTGGACCATCATGGCTTATTGAATATAATAGAATACTTACTCTTTTATAATACTGACTTTAATCTATTACATATCCAACCCAAGATAATTATTTTAATTATTTTGTAATATCTGGCGAGGGCTTGTGGTTATCACCTGTGTCGCGACCACGGGACTGTGATTTATAGCTCTCAGCTGTTCAACGTTTTCGGTGTTTTTCGCGGAGCTTTGCACGTCGTGACATCTATGGATCGAGTCAGACGAGAGGTACGAGAAGCTGCTTTTCCTCGGGGATAGAACTTGAGTTCTTTTCGTGTGAGTGGAATCCTCTACCACTAGGGCAAAGAACTCTTTAGCCACGCCCAACGAAAGGAGTTGAACAGTCCACCAATGCAAGGCTCAACAGCATAGTCGCACGGACTGAAAACACAAGACGTCGTCCGGTCTCATTAACAAACAAATGCTGAAGGAGGGATACGGCGTCTGTGGATTCACTCAGCACTCGCCCCAAATTTGAAAGTATCGGAATTTTTTAATCTAAAGCATAAGAGCTGTTTTACCCTAGCGGAAGAGGATTGCACTCACATGGAACGAATTCAAGTTCTATCTCATCTATATCTTTTCGCACTGCGCTTCTGATGCAACCCATACATATCGCCAAGAGCAAGTCTCCGCTTTAAAAATTGAAAGAGACGAAAAAATATGAGCTACAAATCATGACCCTGCGGTGGCTTCACATTCAATATCAATTATTTTCTATTTTATAATAACTGACATTAATCTACTATGGTGCAGAAACTGTAAACATACTTGTTATACGAGGATTATTTTTATACAAGGTTCATTTTTATTCGATGATTATACAAGGATAATCCTAGGCTATTATGTTGGGACTTTAAAAGTCTATTTCCTCTAGGGTTTATCTGAGCTAATGGAGACAGCTAACTTAGCCTATGCTAACTTCCCGGTGTCGAAAAAACCAGTTTTCCTTCCTTTGAAGTATCTGAACTTCACGTGTAGCGGAGCAAATCGACCAGTGGACCTGACTCTGTTGGCTCAGATTAACCCTAACGTGAACGCCCCTTTATTGCTTGGACTATTTTTTAAAGATATATGATAGTGTGTAATAGACATAGGTATATGATAGTCACAATTTAGAAAGTTTAATTTTAGCATTTACCTCATCCTGTTCTTAAACCGGTGTTGCGCATGCCATAATTGAATATTTTCTGAGAGTTATGCAAAAAATATACTTTTAACAAACGTGTGGCCGTTATTAAAAGACTTTACCTGCTATTGCACTACATACAACTGTTATCGTACTGACCTGCTATTGCACGTTGACATGTAGGAGTACTATATGAGTGTATATGCTTAGAAGGTGATTTACTTCTAAGTTACATTTTGCAGATGTCTAAAAAGATTTTCGGAATATGAGCTTCCCACATTTGATCAGCTAACCCCAACTTCTGTACCTTGTAGAGCCCCCTCCGAGCGTTACAAGTTTAGCCCTGAAATTTCAAAGTTTCTCAAAATGTCATGAATAAATGGTATTTTCTGGATTATATTTAATAAATACTCTTTCACTTTGATTCCTTTTCTTCCAGTATACATCTTACCTGAAATCTCCTACACTAAAAGCTGGCAGAAAGTTTCATGTGCAATAATTTCTAAAGCCACTCTTCCCTACGGAAATTTCCGTCCGTAACTCTGAGAAGGTTAAGCGCTTTTTTTTTGCGATCGCAGATGACGCAGAATGTTACATAAAGCAAGTATTTTTCAATAAGTCCAGGAATAATAAACACGGACTATTTTAATTCCAAATTAGTGGGTATTAATTTCAAATCATCTTTATTAAGAAGCCAGTCTGCTCAGAATTATCGAAATATACACAAATTCAGACATTAGGCCAATAATAATAATTCTATCAATCTTATAGTGAGTCATTAGTTGACCATCACTACTCTGTCCATTTCAAGACTTGAGAACCGTGTAAAATGTTTCAAAATTATGCAGAATTGCGCAAAATTAAGGCAGAATTTGTTGGCAAGTAAATTTATACATTAAATTATTTTTATATAAGTGCTTTACTTATATAAACGTTTCTGTACTCTAAAATTAATGCAATATCAAATGTCTCAAAAGGTGTTAGATTCTGCTTATTGTTTAAAATAAATATGAAATTAAAAAGGACATTTAACTTGTAGAAAAAAAATATTAGAAAGTGCACTGTAGTATTATACATTTCTAATGTATCCTTTTAATCTCGAAATAATAAGCTTATGGTAGTCTGTTTTTTGAAAACACATTTTACAATGTGGAAAAAAAATTATTACCTAGTTTCGAGTTCAGTTCCCAGGGATTAATTGGACTAGCTAAATGGTACACTTGCGATTAAACCGATTTCCAAAGTAAATTAACATTTGTGGATTATTCACCGCCGCCGTTTCGCCGTCGCCGCTTGGCCGTTATGTCATTTCGCTTTTGGGCAAGACCGCTGCCGTCAAGACAATGAAGATAAAAATAAAAGGGGACGCCATGCATCCCCGCACTATGCCAAGCTTTGGCTCTCAAAGCGGTGTGTTTTATTTACATTACATAACATGTTGACAGCGGTTTAGTGGTACTTCTACCCATGACAGTTCCACACAGTTTAGAAAGTTTAGTGTTTGTTTAGAAAATTTCTGCTTGCTTTTAGTGTAGACGATTTCAGGTAAGATATATAAATCGAAAAGTGGGGACACTTCCGCATAAAAAAGCACAATCGTTGTTGGTTAGGTAACAGCAATTTGTATAGTTTAGTGACATTTACGAAAAAAATCACATCTTAGTTACTTTTTGATAACTTGCAACAGGGATTTTGATTATGAATTTGTTTTATAAAATCCTAAGGTACTAGACGACAGAAATGTAGATTATAGCAAAATTTGTTGTATGTGCAAAGAATGATAAATACCTTAAGGTACCTTTAAAATGTCAAAATATTTAAAAAATATAAGAAATTAAAACTGAAATTTCCTCATAAAAATTTGTATACTTCTTTCGATGCTCTTGATAGTGTATTTGCTACTTTTCTTTTATGTTCCAAATATCAAAATGCTTTAAATAAAATACATTTTTCACCATCCACATGATACAGTAATATGCCCTTTTTAAAAATTTTTAAGGTTGAGGCATAAACTTTGCTCATTTGACACTTAACATTTTATTTTTGTGTAACTGAAAAATAATCACTTCGGGTTTATTTATTTTAATTCAAAAATGAAATTACTTCTCAATCTTGTAATTCTTGTTGAAATTAATAAATATAGAGACATATATGCTAATAAGTTAACTTTTCCTTCATTTGTAACAATATATTTGTGTAACACTGTATGCAGAAATATTTACTAATTCGACGTTTGTGGTAAAGGTGATGTGACTGTGTGAGCGCCCCACATCGTCATGACATCTTATGAGGAATTTGAAAATAGGTTGATGTCATTATTATTAACCAGTATACCAACACATTTTGGATTACCTTGCAGTATGTAAATTTCAGGTATTTGTGAAATTTAGATAGATTATTTCTTTTAACTGTTTCAAAAAATGAAGAAGTTTTGGTATGCCCAGTAAGGCAATCAAGATTGCGATCTGATGGCAATGAGGTTAATGCTTAAATGTGAAATGGATGATCGTTATTTATTATATTATCAGAGAGCTATTAAATTGAGTAAAATTGTTCACAGAGGTTTTGAATGCTCTGCCGAAATGTATTTACTAGAAAATATGAATTTTATAGTGAAGAAATATGGATTTTATAATAAACAATAATTTTATCTAGAAACGTGATTAAGTCGGAAGTTCGAAATTTGATGTCTAAATGCAAATATAAAATTATGTATGTTAAAATATTTGTAATTAGGCACGTAGGTCAGGTTAAATTTTTTAAAGAGGGTAAAGCATGCAAGAGCTATCTGCCTAAGGTGAGATGAGATGCCTTCGGGGACGAATTTCGCAGAAAAACTTACTTTAAACATGTATTAAAAATAATATATGTAATTTCAATTCAATTTATCCCTATTTTTATGTAAAAGTTCTCGATATATGCTTAATTATTATAAACTATTTTACTCGAAAAATACAGTGAACACACTGAAGTTAAAGATTTGCACTTGCCGAAAATGAAAAATGTTAAATATATATGAGTATTTATGCATATGCTTGTAAAAAGCATTCGTCTTTAACAAAATACATAAATATTTATTAAATTTTTGTGAATATATTTGGAAATGGAGGGTTTATTTATTCATAAACCCCTGTGAATGCTACTGTGAAGAAATTCAATTATTAAATATATCTAAATTTATAATGGTTATAAATATTATTTAAATGTATAATGACCTTATCATTTCATTTTAAACATAAATTGAAATTTTGTTGACAAGCATATTTATAAAATTATTTAGGAATCGTTCGAACTGGAAAATAACCTATAAAATGTATTGTGAAGCCCAGTCTATGAGATAAGTACTTAAGGAAGTAGTAAAGTAGAATTTTTGGACTGGGTATTCTTGAAATCAAGGGTAAAAAAATAATAAGTATTAAAAGAATTACTTCCTTACATTTCATAATAATTCAGTTACAAGTTTTAAATAAAATTAGGAACACCCCTTCCTTTTTAGACGTACTCATAGAAAGTTAAGTACATGATAATCAGAAATTAGCAGCAATATTTGACGTATTTCAACGTTAAAATAAAGGATGCTCTAATTTAAAATGAACAGAACAAAAACTATAAATAGACTAACTATAGAGTGACCAATGTAGACTAACTGTAACGTGACTATATAGACTACCTATGGAGTGACTATAGCCAACTTTATTGATTTTTGATGAAAAAGATGCTTCAGAAGCTAAAAATCATCTCAAATTTGAGAAAATATTTCAGAAAGAAGCTCTGTAAATAGGAAAGAAATAATGCAGGATCCTAATGTTAATAATACATTAAACTTTGATTTTAATTTTTGTAACTGTTAACTAAATAAATTCGAACTACTTTGAATTTCTTTCTAATGTAATTCGCGAAAACTTGTGAAAACATTTTATACAAATTAAAGCTGTTCTGGGAAAAGTATAGCATTTAATATCGTTTAGAATGTAATGTTGTTTAAAAACTTATTCTTTAACATACTTAAGAAGACGCTGAAATATTTTAGAAAAAGAAAATATGTACATTTATACTTATACTTACGACGCAATTACAAAATATTTACCTCTGATTTTATCAAAACCTATTGATCTTAAAGGGAAGTCACTGAATGTTTTGGTCTCCAATTGGGGTGCGTCGCAGCTCCAAAGCAGTACACGGGGAAAAACAGTTCGGGGCCTTTCCTCCTATTTTCTACTTCCATGGTCAAAGACACATTTATCTTTACGTACCTATATTATATCTTTACAAACCTGTATTATATCTGTTTTGCGTACCTGCTGTATAACTATAGCTGCTTTAAATTTTTAAAGGTAAAGCTTTTGCAATTAAACACCATATCTACAATTACTATGCTAAAATAATAAATTCTTTAATTATATGTGGTATTTAGTTAAATTCAAATCAATTAATAAAAGCATTCATAATTAAGATAATAATACAATTAAAAAAGTAAAATATAATAATCAAATAAACTTGTAGAGGCATTAGGTTATTTAGAAGCAGGAGAGATGAAAATTGAGCAACGCTTTGGTCGGGAATCGAACCACGGATCTCTGAGTTACGCGTCGAACGTGCTGACCACTACACCACGAAGACATGCGAAAAAGGTGGGAAAAATACCTTATAAACTTTGCTTCTGATTTTGTTCTATAACTGAAATTAATGGTAAACCATCTTTTGAAACTTTTGTCATTTAATGAAACAGGTGGTTTCTTAACATTTATTTTACACTTCAGCAAATTCCTCCTATTAAAAATCCTTTGAATAATATATAAAATGCTTTTGTATGTAATTTCAAACAAATATGTATAACATAAAAGGTAACTTCTCAGTATATCTATCCATATATTTATTAACTTTAAAAGAGTAATGGGCTAATAAGATTCTAGAATAATTCCATTTCCAATTAAGTTTTCATAAAAATTGGACTTTCCTGCTTGCATGAGTCATTCTCTGAAATGGTTGATTAAAATTTCAAGAAATTTTGAATCGTGCGAACACTATACCTGCATTATTTTAGAAAAAAAGAGTATAACAGAATATCTCAGAGGTTTAACATATAATTATGAAATGTTGTAATTTTGTAGTATTACATTTTGACATAGATTTCGAACTATGTCATTTATTTATGTCCCATATTTGTAAACAAGTAATTATCTATATTATAAATAACCTTCCCTAGGAATTTCCTTTCTACTTGACGCCGAAATGGTGCACAGCAAATCAGTTGCCAACGGATTGCCCTGTCAGCGAAAGCATGACGGTAAAACCTCGAAAAGTTCTAGACCCGGTCTTTCTCAAAGATGGCTATGATTTTCATAGGAGATGATTCTTATTTGCAGCAAATTTCTTTTCCGTTAAACGAACAGAAAAAAAGGAATGTACTTTTGTAAGATCTGATGAAGATTTAAACCTTAAATTAATATAAACGAGCATAGACTGAAATCGTTAGTTATGTTAAAGGAACTGGCAAAGCTTAAATACTATCATACTTCAGGCAGAAAACTTGACATTCTTTCACCTTGGCAACTTCACTGCTGAGAAGCAATTTAAACATGTCACCATCACTTAAAGGACATGAATATAAGCCTGTAAGGATTCCAGGAACTGGAAGCTGAGTAATGTGTTAGTTACACTGAGAAAATTCTACAGAGAAATTCTTAGCAAGGTCTTACAGTTTGAACTCAGTTATTTGTAGTTCATAAGAAATTTAAGACAGTTAAGGAAACATGTATTCGAGGAATTGCACATAGCTAAGAGATAACTTGGGAAAAGTTGAATTCCAGAAATAAAGTAATGCTTGCGATTAGCGTTGTTTAAAACTGGGCTAAAAAATTCTTTATAGAACGTTTTTAGTAGACGTATGCTCTGAACGTTTCTGGTTATTTGTCATTGAGTAAGGATAATAAATTCTTAGCTCTGCAATAATTGTTCAGATTAAACACTTGCAATAATAAATGACATATTGGGATGACTATATCATTCAATGTGCGAAATCATTTATTTTTCGGTATAGAACGTTTTGAAGAAATTGTATAATTTTCTCTTGCAGCTACATCGTTTTTACGGGTAATTTTGGAAAATGTCTTAACTAATTATATAGGGATGTATATATAATATAAAATATCTAATATGTAAAACATAAAATATCTATCTTTCAAAATCTTTCAAATAAGAAATTAATAGCCTTTTAACTTCTGTCTTCTTCAAAAAATCACATAACAATACATTTTCTAAATGAAAAAGATTCATCATTTAATATGTATTGCGCACTTATCCATGAAATCTGAACCTAACACCTGTACATTAAACTCTCATGTGATCTGAAATGGGATTTGTATAAAAGCTTAATTACGCCGCAACTTCCTCTTCTTCTCTTCGCTTGCCTCTTCTGCTGCTTTCTGCTGTGTCGCTAGCCACGCAAAGTTCACTTTTCTAAATTCGTCCATTGTTTAAGATGTAAGCTGTGCGAAATTAGGGGGTTGCATAGCGTACTAACAGTGACAATGTGCATTATCCAGAAAATAAAATTATGTGTGGAATTTACCGTTATGTGTGTTCTTCGAGTGTTATCTTGCCAACTACGCAATCAAGTTGTTTTCGCAGCATTTATATTACATCTAATAACGAAGTCTTATTACATATATATATTTGCTTTAAAATATTTATTACTGCATTCGAGAAGCTTCGTCAGAAAACGATAATATGAAATCACTTTTTAGTAGGAATAAAAAAACGGCAAGTTTAAAAAAAGGGAAACGGTTAAAGCTGTTGTTCCACCTAAAATTGTTAAATTTCATTCAGAAGACCCTAACCCTGAACAATTTGTCTACTAGCATTAATGTTCAAGATGATTTTATTTGAAATTTCGGTAGTCGGTCACGACACAATACTCCTAACAACTAACTTTCGCAGTATGGCTGCTATCTAGTCAGCAATGCAATGTAATGTGTGAAGACAAAATAACATTATAAGTGCCAAAGTTGTCGCTCCAGATCTGCGATACTTTGTGGTTCCCGAATCTGGCGGCTTACAATGTCCCAGACATGCTCGATTGGTGAAAGGTCTGATACCTTGCTGGCCAAGGAAGAGTATCAACTGCATGGAGACAGTCCAGAAATATTCGAGCGGTATGTAGCCTGGAATTATCTTCTTAGAAAATGGCTCCGAATGACGTGCCATGAAGGGTAATGCAACCGGCCACAAGATGGTATCAATATATCGTTGAGCTGTTAAAGATGTACGGAGGATGACTAAAGATGACCTGCTGTTATAAGGAATAGCGCCCCATATCATCACACTAGGGGTTATGGCTGTATGCCTTTGTAAAACAAAGGCTGATTGAGACCGCTCCAGACACAAACCTCTCCAGACACGAACACGGTGGTCAACTGCTTCAAGACTGAACCGGGATTCATCGCTGAACACTATATGATGCCAGGCTGATGGCAACCATGATGATCGGCTGCGACACCACTTCAGACGACACCGCCGATGTTGTGGGGTCAAAGGCAAGCGTCTTAAAGGCCTCTGAGCGTAACCCTGCGTCTGACAAGCGCCTTGAGATAGTGGACGGTACCACGGGAGGTATAGACGTGTTTGTAATGCGTTGAATTGTTGACAATGGTACCGTTGGGGGATCGGGCCTGGCGAATAATCATCTTATCTTGCCTCGCATTTGTGCTCCTTGGCTTTCCAGAGCCTTCATTTTGTGGGCAATTTCCTTGTACAACCATTGCTACCAACATCTTTGTAGAGCAATGTTTGTAAGCTGCAGGTTGTGGCCTATTGCTCGGTATGACCACCCAGCTTCTCGAAATCCTACAATGTGACCACGTTCGAAGTCGTTTAGTTGTCTGTAAGGTCTTCGATATAGTTGTAATGGCATCTTTAGATGCTTCTTTACGGAATTGCAATGGCAGCAACAAAAAAAAGATAAATTTTCCGCCTCTGTTACTGGTTTTATACTTTGCGAATTGCGCACTAGAAATGCACGCTATGATCGCAATTCCAGTTCATTTGTCTTGAAACTTTGATCATTTGCATGTTCGATCAAGATGTTTTTGGCTACCAAATTTCGTCACGATCTCAAAGGTCCTTCTTCGTGCTTCGATGCAAAAGAGGGTATATTGTGATTATAAAATAAATTGTTGAACTAATGGTGACTTCAGAAACTCTGAGAGCGATAATTCCATAGCAACGTTCGAGCATAAATGAAAATAGAATACGGTTAATCGAATAAAATTAGGTTAATCAACGATATCGCGAAATGTTCTAACACAAAAATTGGAATTTCATGAAAGCACGATATTTAGTATAAAATAATGACGAAATTTATGTAGCATGAAAACTCGCTGAGATGTTTATCGTTTTTCATTCTACACACAATTTCAGGAATTTCAGAGACAACAAAAGAAGTTCTGTCACCATAATTCGCTATAGATCATCCACACTGTTTCGTGAATGAGACAGCAGAACCACAGATGAAGATTACCATGACATCTTTTACCCTTATTTTTTTCTCTTTCCAGCTAAAATACCATTAATAACGATGTAATTAAAACAAAGGGCGCAACATGCAGTTTTATGCACTTATTTAGCCCTTCGCAGAAATAATGAATGGGCAGTAGCAATGCTATGAAAACATGAAGCAGTATTGCACGGAAGATGTTAGAGCTGCTGTAGTGTTTCTCCGATTTCGGCGATTCAGAATTTATGCAGTGGCCAGATTTCAAAGTATGGGCTGCAGGATTTATCAGAAAATTTAAAGAGAGCAATTCCATGCTCGACCAAAGGTTATGGTCGTCACCCATTGGACGTTGCTGTCACCATGCTGGCTCATCAAGACGCCAAGAAGAATGCAGAATAAGTATTAGAATTGTTGTAAACACTCTTGATCCATGCAGAATCAATAACCCCGAATCTATTTTCCAGCCGAGTTTATGAAGTAAAATTTTACTCTGTAAATCCTGAGTAAGAACTTGGGGGATAAAGATTTCAAGTAGGGCCCGCAAAGGCACTTTTCACCTTACCTCGTAACATAAAGAACATCCGTGTACATTGGTTAAGTACCAATCTCTGTGATTTTTTACTGACGCCACTGCACGATACCAGAATGATTGTTCGGCTGATATCCTTCCAGGTTCAATTTTTTAACTTACAAATCATACATTGTGTAGTAACTAGACAGTGTAGCACAGAGCCAATAACTGTACATCAACGTTGTCTTCTTATACTGAAATGTGAGAATATAATGATTTGTTAAATTGCCTTTGAATGCAGAATTTTATCCTAAGGGTCAGACTAAGATTTTTCTGAGGCCCTAAGCTGTTCAATTATTTTGGGCCCTTCCCATGTATTTACGCCTATTTTCTTCCCAATCATTCCCTCTCTGTTTTAGATTAGCTGCACCACACACTGGATGGAAAATCGGCAAAGAGATTTTTTTAGTGCTTCCTTTAATTGAGTTCATAAGCCCTTTGTTTTGGTACCCCTTACCTTTGGTATCTTAATAACATGCTCATTTTTCTTAATTCAACACTTCGCATCTTATCAAATGCAGCGAGGATTGTAAAATGACTGCTTCAAAATGAAGTTGGTGATAGCATCCTCTGGCCTCCATTTTTCATTCGAGCGGCCTTTCTTCTCGTTTGAGTTGACATCACAGTACTTCTGGCTTTTGAGATTTCAGATATAAAAATCTACGGGAATAATTTCAGCATACACAGTGTGGTTTGCGGGAAACTATCACAAAGGAATTAAAAAGTATCAAAGTCAACGTTATCCCCCATTTCCTCCATGCAGCAAACGTCCAAACTTTATGACCTCGAAGTTTCGACCTCGAACCCACTAACAGCAGCCAACTACAAGACCAGTCAGGTTAACAGAGAAATACATATTTCATCATAAAGGAATTAAAGTTCACTGTAAAACAATTAGAGTATTGCACAGAATGTGGCACCAAAATATGACACATTTAATCTTTAATATACCAGCAACAAACAAAACTAAAATAAAATTGCACAGTATGTACCGAAACACATATAAGTATTAGATTATAATA
Source organism: Stegodyphus mimosarum (assembly GCA_000611955.2). Taxonomy (NCBI): domain Eukaryota; kingdom Metazoa; phylum Arthropoda; class Arachnida; order Araneae; family Eresidae; genus Stegodyphus; species Stegodyphus mimosarum. Next base: position 183,893 of record KK122452.1, on the reverse strand, counting down.
AATGATCCTCAGCACCATGAATGGAAAGAAAATAAAGCAATATAAATTACACAAATGTCTAATTTAACAGAAGATAAATAAAACAGTAAGAAAGAATAATGTATAGATAACGAACTAAAAGCAAAAGCTAAAGTGGAAAAATAGCTCTGTTCAAATGTATTCTAAAAGCAAATGAAAAATGCAGCATTTGCATTAAGAATAGAGAAAGAAAGAAACAAATCGTAACCAACACACATTCTATTAATTCTCTCATTTACATTATTCATTTTAAAATGGCAGGCGCAGGAATTAGGAATACGTGGAAAGATGGTTATCATTAATTTAAGATAAATTTCTGTAAATGTCATGAAAAGGCTTATAATGGAATTAATATCATCCAGACTACATGCTTCTGAGAAATATTCTAAACCAGATCATTAGTTTCAAGGAATAAAGTTTTGATATTTTTTCTCAAATTATTTTTCGTTTTTAAAGAATGGAAATTTTAGGACGTGCGCTATTTTAGGTATGCTACAGAAAGTAGTTCTGTATGTGTAATGATTCAAGAATTTGATGTTGATGCCCCCCACATGTACACGTACAAGACTTTTTCAAACCATTTTATCAATTATATATACTACTGTCAGATGATTTCGAAAGTGAGTTTGTTCTTATTCTTTAACTTTTTGTAGTTATTTCAGTAACTGGTTGCAGAAGAATGTAAATTACTTTCTGAATAGAAACAAGCGATTTAAGAAATATTTATAGAATGGCATTTGAGAGTTCATGGTTTAGTTCAAAGTATGCAGAGGTGTGGTGGCAGGGATGGTCAGTAAATTATATTTTCCTCGCTTTTAATCAGCATCTTGAATAATCACCTCATATCTAATCGCAAACTGATCTATGCAAACGTTCAAAAATTACTTCAAATTAGGTAATCTAAATGTCTTCAATTACATTTTTCCCACTATTTTTCTCAAGTTCTTTCTTTAACTGGTTTACGCAAATATAATGGAAAGTTTGCAAAACTAAGAATACTAAGTAAAATGTTTAATCATATTTGTCTCTGCTATTTGCTCAAGTTAATTAAAATTTATAGCATCATGCACTGTGAAATATAGCTTTTGTTCATGCATTTAGTCTCATACTATAACGCTTTGTCACTTTCTACATCCATCAAACCGCTGCAAAAGCAGGCGTCTTCAATTTAGAGTCATCAAATGATTCATAACTTAAAAAATTGCAATTAGAGCTTCAAGACTAGACATCGCAGGGATAAACTCCAGGAAATGAAGAATACTTCGCACAATTTATGAAATCAATATTATCAAATAAAATATCATAGTCTACATTTTTTCATGCATTCACTACAGTTTTGTGAAATGTTTTTTGAATGTAGAGCACAGGCATCCTCCCCTTAATATTCAGAGTATGAAGCCATTATCTAAGAAGACTAAAAGTTACAGGAAATAGTGCTAGTATCATAGTACATTCAACAGTATTCACGGAATAATGCGTTTTGTTGCATTTCAATGTTAAAATAGTGTATAAAGGGGATCATTGCTTGTGTTAAACAACGGATTATCATCAGTCAAGTCCAGTCAGTATTCAGTGGAGGTCAGTATTGCAATAAATGGGATAATTCTTTTACGCTTAAAAGGAAGAAAAATGTTTAAATATTTGAATATATGAATATATGAATATAAAACACTCCTCCATTTATATTTACAGAGCACGAATCATCGATACCTTTGTGTCCTTTCTTCTGTAAAACCATTTATTAGATTTCGTATCATGTTTCTAGAAATCAATAATATTTTAACCAGAACAAGGAAAAGTAGGTAACTTAAATTTCTTGAACTTAGGGCAATAAAACAAGTTAGTAAAAGAGTCATTTCATAGCTATTAAAATTTCCTTTTCCTCATTTCATTTCCTTTTTCAAATGCGTTAAACACGTATTTTAGCTTTAAGTTTATGACTTAGAGAGCAAAAGTATATTGCACATTATGTCAAAGAAAAAAAAATAGATTTCAAGTGTTTAAAAAGCACTCATCTTGAAAACTGTCCGAAATGTAATAAGATTGATTAAAAAATTTGAATATAATGCTGTTATAATTTATAATTTGCAAAGCAGACTCTTTATGATCAAATACGACAGTTACAGCTGTAATGCCGTTCTTGAGAATGAAGAAATCTTCATTTGAGGTACTGTTCAAATCACAATTGCGTAGCCATTATAAAATTGTCTAAAAATGATATCATGGATTTTAAAATTGGGGAGTAAAAAATACAATGGGGCTAATTCAAAGTTGTATTATATATGGCTAACTGTTGCGATGTTTGTTAAGACAAAAACGTCCTCAAGGCCAATGATATCAGATTTAATGTACTGTAGTAGTGTAGCAATCCTATGTTTATAATTTCTTGCCCATCCCGCACCAGTGTTTAAATTGGGCGGGTGGCCACCGGAACCGGTCTTCGGTACTTGCAAGTTTTAAAGATGAATCATATTTCTTGTTAAATCATAAAAACGTATGTAATAAGTACCTAACAAAATGAGCTTCGTGCTTCTTTTTATGAAACTAAACCAAAGGTCTAGCAGAAAGTTGTTCTGGTTTCTTGCTTTTGTAAATTGATAAGAGCTTCTGAATGCATAGCTCTTTCTATTTGGAAAACAACCCCATGGATAAAAACTAGGTCTTTTAAAAAAAATAAAAGTCTCCTTCCCCATGTGAAAACCTTAACCTCGAGGAAGCGCAATTTGGAACTGGGAAATCTCTCATGGTCACCTTAGGCGTACCATCGTATTCTATGATTCGTCATCAGTGATTGCAGCTATCTGAATTTATAGTAGGTAGAAAAGAAATTTCTGCGGATTTCTGTTCATAAACTAAGTAGCAACGAGCCTAGCTCGTGAAATACTGTGAAGAACTGCTTAAGTGCAGCCAATACTATCGTCATCTAACCGAAATGAGTATCTACAGATATTTTGGACCCATGTAACAAGATGTAGGGGACAAAAATAGTTATATCTACAGAACCTAGGATTTGTTCTCAGCTTACTTATCACCTCTCTTATTGCGGGGCATACATTCCCTGAAACATTCTCCTTGGCAGTTATATTTATATCGGTAGTGGAACGTGGTCAGAGAGAGTTTGACTTTTCTCCCTTTGTTTTTGTATCTACATGTCTCCGTTAAAGTTGTTTTCAGTAGTCTCTTATTCTTTTTAACATATTTTCTATTCTTTTACTGACGCTTTAGTATTGTACTTATTTTATTAATAAGCTGGAAAATGATTTGAGTTGAACAATACCTTGAAATATTACATAATACTGCACAGATTCAGGATTTAATGTAAATGAAATGGGAATCCACTGCAGCTGTGTTTCTGTACTTTTTAGTTTTTGAGTGAGGTTTTAATTCTAAAAGTTCCGAATAAGACGATTTCCTGTATTTGATATTATTCTTTAATTATTTCTCATTACTTTAATTTTTATTTATGTATTTGCATTTTGTTTAATTTTAATCACTAATTATTATTTAATTAACTTTTCTTAATTTGTCTTGATGGTTTTCTATAGGGCCCGGCACTTCTAGTTTTAGAAATAAAACCCTGTCCCCCTAAGCTCTTTGTTTAAAATTACTATTCTATTTACTTGCACCTTAGCACATGGTTCTCAGTTCTTGAAGTTGAAGAAAACCTGAGCGCTGTTTTTCTTCATCGTCTTTTCGATCTTTGAATGCCTTATGTCTTGTGAAGACTTACGATGAAGGCAAAAACTGCATCATCGTAATGTGCCCCGCAAAACTACCATATTACAGACCCATATTTTCGAAGTTTTCAACAATACCATGCATTACTGCTCGAAATTAATTATCTGAACGAGCGAAACTACTGTGATCAAATGCAAGAATTGCTTCATTATTTGATAACGTATAACATCTTAAAAAATACTGGTTCTCAATTATAGAATATTAAACCCCATGCCTGCTTTCTCCTTTCTCTGCTTCAACATCCGACTTTTTTGTTGACCCTTCGACACAGCAAAAATTATAGTTTTAGGAGGTAGATGATTTATGATACAATTTAAATTCAACTCAAGATTCTTTTCTCTATATAACATGCATGCAATAAAAATACAAAAATAACATTTTAAAGTTAAAATGAAACATTTACATTCTTTTTTAGTAAAACCTCTTTTTCTCGGTGCTAACACAAAGAAAATCATGAAATTTGCAGCATCAGAGACGCATTTTTATTGGTTTTATGTGAATGCTACAGTAATATAATTACAGTGCATGAAATATATTATTTAGAACTTAAAAATTTGGAAATCACATATGAGAAGAAGCATATGTGAATTTGACATTTAAAAAGATTGTTTTAATAAATTCGAATGATATTTATTCCTGCATGCGCATTGTTATAATAATGTTTTCTGATCTGAGCGAATATGTTTTAAAATGTATATGAAGTTAGCATAAAATACAACAATGATTTGGTTTAAAGAAAATAAGTTTGATGTATAGTTTTTGATGTGGAAATAATATGTTTGCTTAATAAACTTAATTTTATTATAGATCATTAAGAACCATAGCACCTAATTCCAGTATCAAGTGATAAATCTCCTTGTAACGTATGATTGAAAAATGAAGAAATAGAAAGGCATTCCTTTAGTTCAAATCGTGGAATGGTGTATTGTTTCATTTCGGCAATATTCTTACATTATTAGCCCGAAACTATGATTGCGATATTAGTCTGGAAACGGTATTTTGTGTCGAAGCACTTAAATACATTGCATCACTTTTCAAATTGTTGCCACCAAATATCTAGGAACTGTATTATATTTAAAGAAATTAAATCATGAAGAATTTGCATGAATGTATGTATGTTTCTCAAATTATGAAAAAACAACGGTACCTTGAGCCATCAAATTTTGAATAATGTAATCCTCAACCCGAACATGAGCACCCGGATGTCCGAATTTTGAATTTCGATTTTGTTTTGTTATCTATTTCATATTTTGTAAATCTTTAACGAATTTTTGATTAACAAATTCAACGATTTCAAAGCGAGCAATGGCAACATTATAAAAAAAATATTGCCCGCGTGAAACTGTCTATTGGAAATTCTAAAGATATACTGTTTTTAAATATTTTGTGGTTTTGCTGTTGAATCGAATTTTATGTGACGTAATCGGTAAAAAGGTGATATTTAATAAATTAAGTAAGCACAAAAAACGTTAATAATAAAAAGACCATCTTAGGAACAAAACTGAGCACTGATATGAGAGACTGATTAAAAAACACAAAAAATAACAGAAAAACGTGTGCCAACACTTAACGATCCATTGGAAATGCTTAAACGTATAATACTATGCTGTTTTTAAAATTTTTGTAATTTTGCTGTGGAACGTTATGTGGCTAAGTGCGAAAAAAACGATGTTTACTGTCAAAGCTAAAAAGACAGAAAAAAATGGGTAAGTAGAAGGAAGGAGTGTAGCAGCAAATTAGTGCGCTGCGAGTCTAGCGAAAGAGTAAAAAAAAACCTTAACAAACCCTTTTGTGCGGCTGTTTAAGTCTGCAACTTTTCAGATTTTTTTTTTCATTTTTAAGCTTATTAGAAATATAATTATTTAATTATTTCCAACTATTTCCAAAGAAATCCGATGCGCAGTTGTGATTTTTGTCTTACTAATTTTATTTGCATTACTTAGGTATAGGTATGATTTGCTACTTTTATGGATACTGCAGTCTGGTATTCGATCAAATATCAGCAATTTAATTTCTGTTATTATTGAATTTGATGAAATGAAGCGCTAAAATTTTTAAGTAACACACGATTATAGTATTTCTATAGTAAAACTTTAGATCTGTTTGTATCTGCCTTACCAAACTTGATAAATATTAGTCCAAAACCATTTAAACGCCAAGATAGGGACTTTGTAATAATATTAAAGCATTTTGGGTATTACAGCCAGACTACAAATAAAAGGTGCTGAATAATTTATGTATGAATTGTATCCTCAGAGCCATCCTCTAGTATATATTTATAACTGAAGTTTTAAGAATTACATATTTTAGAAATTTAATGCTTGCATAACTTTAAAATGCATAAAAATCTTTGGAAACAAGCGAAATGTTTATAAAATTTGCAATTACGCTTCTAATAACATTTCAGAATAAAGAAGGTAACCTTATTTCTTTATCTAAAATGTGTTCGGAGCTGACGGAAGGTTATCACATTTGTAAAAGAAAATGCGACATACATTATTTAAAAGAGCAACAAGAATAGAGAACTTTCGCATTCACTACAAGGAAGCAACTAAAGTGTTGCCTGTCATAAAAAAACTTTTTTGCCTTTCCATGACGTCAATTTAATGCTGCAGAAACTCGCATAACGTTTTTCATAAAGAACAAATCATAACAAAATTACTGAACATCGAAATGCACTTACGTCGGACCGAGGAATAAAATGGCTGCACAAAAAGTAGTTCCGTATCTTTGAGGAAGCAATGAAGCAAGCATAAGCTTTTATTTTACACAGATAGCCACCACAAAATTCCGAGTTGGACGAAAAATTGCTCTTAATGACCGAAACATAGTCTAGAAGTTTTGGAACTGCAGTTAAAAGATTAAACCCGAGAATGATGTAGGAATAATTGGAACTCAAAAGGTTGGAAATTTTCACGAGCATTAACTTTGAGAGTTTTAAGCACTTTCGCTAAGAATCAGAAGTCTTTTAATTTCCTTCCCGTTAATCTGCTGACTCTAATAAAGTTAATTCGAAGAGATTAACTTCAATGTTAACCAAAGGTGTTAAGGGATTTCTCAATAACCAATTCTTTTAAAATTAATTGTTCTAATGAAGATAAATAAGAACAAGAAAAACCCTTGCATAGGATTTGAGTTTTGTATTTAATGCTACATTACCTTTGAAATAAATTTTAATTAGATATGAAATTAGCGTTTAAAAATTATAAGTTATGGGCATTCAAACATGTGAAAATGGTTTTTTTCTTAAAAAAAGGATTAAAGTTTAATATATATATTTTTTTCAAAATTCTAGGAATATAAGTACTTTTATGGTGATTCTTAATTTGTTTCTTTTAGAGTATCACCTTCTTTCAGATTTTAGTCTAAATAAACTTATATTAAAACGAAGAGGACAGATATTGCTCTTAATATTTGAGGAATATACGATGGTTTTTAATTAAACACATGATTTTTAAAACTTGATGTATTTAAAATACACTTTTAATTGAAATGAACTTTGATTCTGAGGATGTTTTTTTAAGCAGTTCAGTGCTGTGAGCTGTACTGTTTATTGTAAAAATACTTAAAGAAAATTTCTAATGCTTTGGTCATATGCTATTCATTTTTAGGATTGATTTCAGTCATAACATATGAGTCAGTTGTAAGGTCTTAGTTAAACTAACAAAGTTTTATTTTAATTTGACCATTTCTATCTCTTCTCATTTCAACTTCCCGTTAGAATAAGAGCGCGTTTCAGCTTTATGCTAATTTGAAGTGGGGCCAAGTTCTATTTAAACGAAAGGTAGAAACCTTTCAGTGTGAGAGAGCTTTTAGTCTCAGACCACTGTTACTCTATTCGACGTTCGCCTGATTAGCTATTATTTAAATTCTAAGCCGTAGCGCTGTTCGTTATTACTTATTGAAGTAATTCTAAGTGCATCAGTATTAGTTAAATCTTGCTACGCACCATTTAGTTTAGAGGCCAACCTCGCGTCATAGCTCTGTGAGCAACGACTACTTAATTTCTAATTAGCTTTAGTTTAAATTAAATTTGATTGTTCAGTTTAGACCCAAGCGGCGGTCATTATTTTCTGTATCCCTTCCGAGTTGGGAAGTGGCTGTACATAATTGTGGTTTAATAAAAGAGGATTTTAAATCCCTCTGAAGTGTAGTTCTTCTACCACTTATTCACAGTATTCTACCACAGAACATAGCTCCTTGTTCAAGATCAGGACTTGAACTACTTCACGAAGATGTTCGCCAAGAATATGCACCGAACACACAGTCCTGACACAGTTAGGGCTGCTTTATCAATATATTAGTTACAGGAAGAGTTATCAAATCGATGTGGCCATGTTGGTATCTCAAACAGACCTTTTTTTTCTGGATGTGATGCTTGTGAACAAGCGCAAATTAATATTCGTTGATATAAACTCCTTCTATGATTTTAATAGTATGACAAAGCGGATTTGAGATTTTCAAGTAATATAACATTCGTTTGTCCCTATGCAAATTATACGGTGAAGAATAATTATCACCTTTGCCATCCGATATTTGCATTCAACAGCCACCTGTGCAAAATGTCCTATCAGTGATTCTTCATGGGCTACTGAGATTGAATAAAGATATTAAAAAGTTTTGATTTAAATCATTTACTTTCTGAACATTAGATAAAGAATAATAATGTACATTGGCTTTGATTGAATATGCGATTCATTCTGGTTATAACTATCCGTGCATATTCAAGATTAATGTCACTATAACGAGCAGTCGTTATAGCGGAAAGGGATTTAATGCTCTCATCGATTGAGACCATGTTGCACGGTTCATTTTAAGGGAACAGGGGAATTATATTGAATGGTTTGTGTAGTGAACAGAGATAATATCTTAGTCTGCTGTGCTGTACGGTTTTTTTTAATCATAGCAGAAACAAAAGGAAAATTAATATTGCTTCCAAAATTAATAATGGTTAATATCTGCAATCTAAGTTTAGTCTTGCTTATAGTAAACTTGCCATTGAATATATTTTCAAATATTTTAGATAAATTAAGATGCATGTAGACGAAATATTTTAACACCTGAAGTAAGTCCAGAAATGCCGCTTTCTAAATGTTTTAATAAAGTTTATTTGATTATTAAATTTATTATATTTTGTTTTTGAGATTATCCTTCAGATTTTGCATTTAATCTTTTGAAGGCCGAAAACTCCTGAAACGGCGTTTTGGGCGTTTCATTTATAACTGACAAAACCAACCGAGATTGTGATGCTGTTTTCTTTCCTCACCCTTAGGTATGCATTAGCAGGTGCAGTTTCTCCAAATCCATTGCATAAATTTATTGCAGACAGCTTTTCCTAAAAGGCTAATGAAAGCTTCTTTGTTAGAAAGTAGAAAGGATGTCATATGAAACCTTCACACCTCTGTGCGTGCTAATGAGTCGGAAGGAGAGGAAACTGACAGGACGGGTAATGGACGGAGACTAGCGTTTCGATATTTTAAACAGAGAGTTTATCGAAGGCTTCGATATTCTAAGGGTTAAACTGTAGAGACATTAGGTATTTTTGGAAGCAGGTGAGATGAAAAATGAGAAACGCCTTCGCCGGGAATCGAACCACGGACCTCTCGGTTACGCGTCGAGCATGCAGACCACTACACCACGAAGGCATGCGAAGAAGGCGGGAGAAATACCTTATAAAATCAAGTGCGAATTTCGATCAGTTTTGTACGAATAGACTAATTTAAAATACTTTCGTCTTTGGAAAGGTTATTGTATAGCAAAGGATCTTTTTAACCGTAGTACGCTGCTGAAATTTAGTAAAAATCGCATTTTGAATATTAATTTGAGCAAGTATTCAAATGATCATAAAACGAATGTTCAGTAATATATAAGAAAGATATGGCTTACTCTCCATTTATTACTGATAGTTGACATCATTTTGTTTTGTTATAATTCTCGTATGTGTAAAGGCATCTTATATATCTTCTTATATTTTTTCCCGAAGTCAGAGATCGAATATTTCATCAAACAGTACCCTTAAGGCATTAGTTTTGGCATGCGAATATTGTCCTAGTATCATAAATAAATATAAATATAAACTCATAAGAACTTCCTTTCTATACTACTCCTACAAGGGATAGCAAAAGGATTCATCTCAAGAAAGTTACCCTTCGAGGAGTACTTGTTCTGCATAATATTACTTTGAGATCACTTGGGATGGGATATATTAGTTTAAGTTTTAGTTGATTCAATTCAACTTGTAATTTGAAACTATAAAATTGTAATTTAAAATGCATAGTCGGTCAAACAAAATTATTTTGTTTTAAAAAAAGGCTTTTGAAATTCATACGAATAGAGAAATTTAATATTAATTTTTAACGCCACGTATCTTATAATCTGAAATGTTTGAAAATTTTCTAACGTAAGCATTTTTGAATTTTATCGAAAGCGATGTAATTTATAAAGTGTAACTTAGTTTTATGTTAGAAACTGCAGTTGACTTCAAGCTGGTTTTAAATTTGCCCATTATAAAGCATTAATATATTAATAAAATTTCCTAAATTAAAATCTCAGCTTATAGAGTACAGGATTAATTTTGTAACTCGGAAAAATGTTTTAGAGATCCTTGTGGAAACTAATTCATTTTAAATTTAAATGAGTATCATATAGTTAGAAATGTTTGATTATTTACATATTTTAATACACGTTTCATAGTTAAGCAAAAATGTTTCTTAATGCAGAACAGAAGATATGATGGGTCTTTTCAAATTTTGTCGATGCATTTAATGTTATAAATAAATTATACAAATAATTTGAAAGCAAAACATTTCATGATTATATTTGATAACATGGTAACATTGCAAGAAATTTGCGCAGTAGCATTTTAAACTGTTATGCGTATAATTTAATTCTGGACATAAGACTCTATTCATCAGAATTCTATCTTTCTTCCGTATTTTCATTTTAGAGTATTTTGTGAACACATACTTAAATGCTGCTTATTATTTTCAAAGCAGATAAATATTAGTTAAACAATATCTTGAAATCTTCTCTTTCATAAAATTTTTTAACATGCTTTCGTACTTCACTTTAGAATAAATATTCCTTGCTCATATAATTTAATTCCTTTTATAGTATATCTCTTCGCACTGGCTAAACCAAATCTGCCTTTCAGAATACCTCCTGGTTAATTTAAGAAATAAAGCCAAGTCAAGTTTGATCACCACAAAATAATTATAGCGGGCACTTTAAATCTTAAAACTTAAATTATTATCAGTGACATCCAGTATGACTGCTTATTAGCTCTACAAAATTGTAAAAAAAATTGTGTGGATTTTTTTTAATTAAATATTTGTAAAACTTCTTTTGAATTTCTATTTCTTGCTCTGATCTGTTTCTGTAGGGATAAATGTCACAGTTTTCAAGAACAATGTTTACATTAAGTACTTAAATATTAAGTACTCCTGGGGTACTTGAATGAACACAAAGAATTAATATTCAGTCATCTGACAGCTAAGAGAGCTAAGTGAAGATTATAATTGATAACTTAGATTACGTATTTCTTTTCTTTCTGAACACATGCGAATTTTGACGTACTTAAAGCTGTTCAGGTTAAGCAAGCAATTGTATATAGTGATAAAAAATATCGAACAGGTACGTGAAAAAAATATGCTGTTATTCCTGATATGTACGGTAATTATTTTTGATGGGCTATGAAAGTAAAGGGGGAGGGAAAACTCTGTTTTTGCCTTGGAGAAAAAAGGTATTTTTCGAAACTAGAAAATTTGTATTATCTTAAAATTTATTTGTTTCGCTAAATATGCACTGTTCATTTGTGCTTCTTAGTATTTGCTTTGTAGTGATCTTATTTTTAAATGGTTTGGGCGTCACTGGATAAGGCTAAGGCTTATTCTATTTTAATTCCTTTTTTATATGGTGCATTGCAATGTGTTGAGACTTTTATTCGTTAAAAATCTATCATTAAGTTCGTTGCTTATTTTAAGCAAAAATTTTCTACTTTGCCATTTTTTTTAATTTCTTTCAATTACCATATTCTTATACTTGAAATGACTTGTTTAATATTACAGTTAATATTACAGACACTGGACCCTTAAACACGTTATGAAGTCTTCTTAATTCCGTTTGAGCCGCTGCAACGCTAGCGTGTCTATTGTAAAACAATAACGTATATTGTTTTACATTAGACACGAATAAAGTACGCTCAGGTAAGGTAGAATGCATATTACGCACAATGTAATTTGAATAAGATAAAATCACGAGGCTACCTGCCTAAGAGGGGAAGGCCTTCGTGGAAGACTTTCTGAGAAACAGTGGCTCGTATTCACGCTACACGTGGGAAAACTATGAAAACGAGCCATGCAATCAGCCCGTTTGCCTGGGGAAGCATCAAAACCAGGTCAATTAATCAGTATTCAGCGACCTTACCCATTAAGGACAAATCAACAATCAGTTAAAAAATCTACTGATTAAGAGTCCGCTGTCACTTTTTAAAAGAAGTGAGCGACACGTATGCACTAGAAAATTTGCTTAATATATTAGAAAATTTGCATGATCGACCTAGATTGGGCAAATTTCTTAGTGCGCACGTGACAGCAATTCAAAAATCGCTCTTATAGATGACTTTTGGTAATATATTTTCCATTTTTATTCAGAATTTAATTTGCCGTGACTTTAATAGTTTGTATATTAAATTTAGTTTCATTCCGTTCATTAGTTTCAGCTGCAGATATCTTCAGAGAAGGGAAGTTATTTTATAACCAACCACTTTGTATTTAACGGTTTATTTACCTTTGAATGCTATCGTTTCTGGTAAGCATTTTAAACATAATTGTTTTAATGTTACAGTTATATTATATTTTCAGAAAAGTCAACGGAATTTCTACAGCCAAGATAACACAGCAAAATGAATCCAAAAGATTTTGTGATGGTTTTAATTTCTCGGCTATTTGCAAGCATAATTATTATTCAAAGGCAGAATTATGAATACATTTGCTTCGGACATATTTTAACCTCTAATTTGTTCTTTGTTTGTTCCATAACTTAAAAACACAAGTTTTTCTCATATAATTATGCAGAGTATTTCAGAAGAAATATACAACATACTTTGTCAGGAAAGATTAGTTTTATATTCAAGATTTCAGGTTCAGAAATGAATCCAATAATTAGGCATTCAGAGTACAACTCTGGTCATATGAACATTGTATGAAAAGTATGTACAAAACTTATACTTCATTACAAGAGCGATAAAAGAAACGCTTCAGTGAGAAAAGTATTTTTAGTAGCCAGATTAGTCAGAGCACAAGGAAAAAAATATTTATGAACAAACGATAAGGAAAACGGAAAGAAATATCATTACTTAGCAGTTTTGGAATTCATCTACAAACATAGCTAAAAACAACCATGCAAACTCCAATTTCGTACACGTATTTCGAAAAATAATGTCTATTTAACGAAGGAAGAAATAAAATTGAAGCAGTGGTTTACAATTTGTATAAATCCTAAAATAATTTATTTTGTTTTTAACACAAATAATTCTTCCTAGAACCATATTTTTAATTTGGGATAAAAAGGGTTTAACTGATAGAATTTAACATCTCTTCATCTTCAAGTTTATGTGATGGAACGGATTTCCTTTTCATAGAAGATTTTTAAGTAAACAAGGAACAACATATCTCTATTAACTAATTCTTTTTTGATAGAGCGCTATTATGAAACTTAGTATTTGCATGTATATATGTTTTTGTAAATGCGTCAATTCACCAAAATTATACAACTCAGAAAGTATACACTATTTGATTCGAAACTTAAATTTATAACCATCCTCTCTAGAATTATTTAATCATACCTTCTTTTTCAAATTTTTCATATATTTAAACTATTTTTTAAGAATATGATGTCTTAAGTATTTTCGTCGTAAAGTAAAACAACAAGTTTAAAAAAATAAGAAAATACCTAAGACTTTGTAGGGATTTATATTTATTTAAATAACCAGTTAAATTTAATTTTAAGTTACTTTCCTATAAGCCTTCATTCCCTTAATTGTCAGGGCCAGAATATTTAAATTTGGTAGCGCGCGTAAGAAATGCAAATTCTACCAGTGGGAGAATAAGTTTAAATATTGACGTTTCAGTAGAGAGAGAGAGAGAGTCCGGGAAATTTCCGTGCGTGCTTATACGCAAACTTCCACTTAGCAGTTACTGCTGGTTAGACGTGGCTTAATCTCTATTATCTTGCTGCCACTACGCGCTATAGGATACAGGATTGTATGAGCCGTGTAGTGTAATTCTACTACTAGTGAATATCTTCAATTTTAAGTTTGATTCTACTGTTTCAGTTACCGCCCAAGTTGAGGCGTTGTACGTTAGCCTCAAGTTAACGCATTATAAATTATTTAAAGAGTTTAATAAAGGGCAATTTTAACCCTTCTTCAGTGCAAACACTATTTCTCAAGATTCTACACAACAGATAGACAGTAGAACTTTAACAACTTTACTTAGTATTTTTTTAAAAAATGCATAATTAAAAAATACAAAAACTTTTATTTCTTAAAAATTTAAAACAACTTGAAAAGGAAACATTTTTACGGATACCATGTGATGCTTGTTTGTCCTATCAAATAACCAGTCAAATATCTTTCTTTACGACGCATTTTTAAAATTTTCTTAAAATCATCCAGATCGTAAGCTAGTGATTGCAACTTGACAATTCAATGTTCGTTCAGCAGTTAACTAAATTAAGAAGCCAGCCAAGAAAGAGAACTCTTAAAACTTCTGCCACTTTGATCACCCATCTGCTGAAATGTATTTTATCTTTTTCTTGCTTTCCAGCAGTAAATTTTCCTCGCTCTCCTGCTATCTCATTTTTGCTCCAGTGAGTTATTTTTCGCATGAGAAACTTGCGGTATCTCTTGAATTTAAGTGATTGTAGAATACGAGCTCTTGCTTTGTCAATATAACGCAGAGACTCGAGCAGTTCACAGTCGCTGGTACAGAAATATTTGGCGCAGCTGAGAGAAAATTATTCGGATTTCTGGAATATGTAAAAGTGCAATGAATACACATTTCAGATTTATTCGCCTTTTGATCATCAAATCACAGATATATTTTTGCAAAAAAGTTAAAAGCAGTAAAGATATTTTTTTTTTCAACTAGAAATGAAGCTGTCTTTCTCACGTAGAAATATTTACTTAAAGTAGCGAAAATTTTGATATCGCTTTTCACGTTCAGAAATTTAATGCATTTACGAATGTATAAATTTGCATTAAGAGTGAAATTCTTGCTTTGACTGAAAATTAAAATTATGAATGTGCATATAAGGATATATAAAACCATAAAATTTTTACTCATTTTTGAAATTTCAAACGTTTTATACTTTTTACTAATCAAAATAGGAATCAAAATTTCCAAATTAATGAAACTGAGTATTTTATTGTGCATATTTAAAATTCTGGTATTAAACCTAAGCGTTTAAAGCTAAAGTATGTGTCTGAAATATGACTGTGAAATCGATTTTGATATTTTGCAGTCAAACGAACACGAGATCTTGTAACAGCTATTATAATTGTAAGACCTGGCACTTTAAAAATGATTTTAGTTAAATAATTTGTAAATAAATCTGTTAATCTATGCCTTTACGATAACACTATCTGATGGTTGTTTCTATGTCGAAGAGGAGGATTTCGAATCTATAATAAAGCATGGAATCTATAATAAAGCATAACTGCACTATGAAACATTAGAAATTTTCCATCCGAAAATTTCCTTGGCAGTTTTCTGGAAAAAGAGGTAGGTTGCAAATTCTCGGATTCTATTTTCAGGTGTTTTATCAGTCCAGTCCATGATAGATGTCGGTGAAACAATACATCTTAATTGGGTCAAAAGAATAGATACATTTTCTGAGCTGTCTAATGTTATTCGTTGCTCTAGTCACATCTAAGTAACAGGAGAACATTTGTGAAAAGGATTTGGAAGCCTTAATTTGTGTCTGATTAAATTAACAGGATAGTATTGTTGCGTACGTACGGGTTCGTAATAGATTGAATACACAAGTCTGATGAAAAGTTAATGAAATTAATTCTTATCACAAGAAATAAAACAAAATGCTGAAATTGTTCCTCATAGATATTCGTACATTATCACACTATCACACAGTAGTTACATTTTAAACCACTGAAACGTTAAATAGAACACAATTCAAACTGCAGAGAAAGCTAATCCGATCTCAAAATTACAGAGGTTAAGTAAACACCAATAACTTTGTAAGTAACTTAACTGAGATGTTTTTCTCCAAGGAAACATTTTTACGGATGGAGCTAATCCGATCTAAAAATTACAGAGGCTAAGTAAACAACAATAACTTTGTAAACAACTTAACACAGATGTTTTTCTCCAAGGAAACATTTTATAAGCTTTTTGATCAGTCACGAGAAACCTCTCGTAATTCCTCCAGGTTTCTGGAAAACAACAGAGTAGAATTACGGTTGCAGCTAACACACAATTGCATTATTTCAATTTAAATATAAATTACGGGATATCTCTTTATTAAATGCTTGTACTCCTGTACGTTTCGGCGTAGCTTTCTCTTAAAACTCGTCACGCGCTGCATTAGACAAGGAAAAAACAATTTTAATTACAATTCTACTAAAAATAGCTAACTAAATAAAAATTCGTAACAGTATAATAAATTCTTAGCATTACTTCTCTAAACAGAATGAGGAGCAGTTTTGAGGATATACTATTTGTCTTATAATTTGCATAAACTTATATATCTTTGTTAATATTCTTGCAAATATTGTAATAGATAGATAATTTTAATAAAATTATATGTGTAATTGTTGTATTTACTTTGTACAATGCAACATGAAAATCTAAATGAACGTAGCTTGCCGGAAAAGTAAAAACGCAGGGGCAAGTCTATTTAACATGAAGTAAATGGCTATCTCGCTAATTTGGCGAGATTCGCCAATCTGGCAACGATTTTGGCGACTAATTTTTATCGACGAAATGTTTCAAGAAATCAACAAAAGTCGCCAAATTTGGCCACCATTTGGCGATATTTTGATACTGTCCTTGTATCACCGTAATTGGTATTGTAATTCAATAAATGTAATTGATAACTATATTAGCTGTAACCGTAATTTGGCCCTCATATTGCCTTCCAGTTATTTCGAGAAGCAAAAAGTATTAGAACTATCTCAGCGGCCCGGATGAAAACTATATAAGGCCGGAGAGAGCAGCTGCTCTCGGTAGTAGTTGTTGTGAGTTGTTAGTTCTGAGAGATTTCGGAGTATTGAAAGCTTCGCCTTTCAGATGCGTTTTGCATTGCATTACGTTTAACGTTCTTAGTAGTCTGATGTGTAAATACAGATTGTACTCCGTAATATTATGAAGAGTTGTACAACTATTTTTGTGGAAATTTCCAGAATTTTGGAGTGTTTCTTCTGATAAAAGAAATTTCATTAACCTATCATCATCGGAACTGTGTGCATTCAATCTATTACGAACTCGTATGCACGCAACAATATTTTTACTTCAGATTAAAGAAGAAGGCTGAATATCTATTACACTAAATTTCTACTTCTGCCTTTGTTAAATGAAAATGAGATGGATTTCATGAAATAAAGAGATTTCTGTATTAGAATAAATTATTTCGTGTTATTTCCCAGGCAGCATGCATTCGTATATCGCACGAGCAAAATACGTGCAATTTACGAATGGCCCTTCTTATGAAAACCGTTGCGTTAAACGTAAAAATGTCATGAAAAGTATCCGGAAAAAAATCGTGGATATTAATGTATAATTTTACAGTATAATATACGTCAGTTTTACGTAAAATTTAGGTATATTTATGCGAAGATTGCTGTTGATTCGTAACCTTTACGTATGATATACGTAAATTTCAGGGATGTACTTATATTTTTACTAGAAATTTATCTATATTTATCGCATATACGTAAATATTTCTATTTTTTACTTCGTATATTTTTAGCGAAAATTTACTTAAATTCGAGGAATTTTTTTACTTTTCACAAATGTATACTTTACGCAGAAACTTACGCACATTTTTCCTATTTTTTTTACTATGCATATGAGAAATCCTGTTTCATGAATTCTAGATATATCTTCACAGGTTAATTCCATATTTCTGTCAGAATATGCAGATGATATACGCACATTACAAATATAAAAACGCCACTTTAAACACATTTGATTTTCATAGACAGGCGCATTTAGTTATAAAGTGATAAATCAGAATATATGTACCGAACATAGTGAAACATTACAGTGTTAAAAACACGCCATGCACGCATTTTTTCCTCCTGAATGTGCTGAAATTTTCCACAATTTGTTAAATATGATAAGCTAAAATAAAAACCAACAAGTTATTCATTGAGTAAAACAGTTTTCTGAAAATATATGAATAAATATCGTAGAATGTTACATTAAAGGGATTACTGAAATAGAAAATTAAAATAATTTTAAAGTCATATAAAAATATTAATTTTTATTTCAAAAATTCATGCATGATCAAAAACTAAGAAAATTTCAAAAAATTACTTTTGTATTTTTAACTTGAGAAAAAATCAATAACAGACCCCTACCTTTTTTTTTCAAATTACAACTTCTTACATTCATAAAACATACCTCTAGTTTTCTTCACAAATTTCCTCTTTATTAATGACCATTTTATTTATTTATTTATTTATTTATTTGTTAATTTAATGTTTCACGACTAATGATGTTTTCAAGATATAGTGAAACTGACCAGAAATTTATTTTTTCCCCCATGTAATTTTGAAAGTAATTTTGTTGAGCTAATACTTTAATACTATACATATTCTGCCCATTGAAAAATATTATAGACTAATTGATATAGTATATATGGCAGTCTCTAAAATTTTGGTTTGATATATCTCATGCAAATTGGAAGCCAATTTAAATTAATAAATAACAATAAAGGATACATAAATCAGAAACAATGGCTGCTAAAAAAACAAACCTCTTAATGTTATTACTCAGAAAATAGTCAACGGAATTTAAATGCCATTCAACGTGAACTAAAATGAATCTTAGACATTGTGCTTCTTCATTCTTAACTTGGAAGGGAGGAGTAATTCTCTTTTCATTTCATCACCAATATCAACAACAATAATAAAAATTCTTAATCCTAAAATTTATTATGCCATTTACATTTCTGTTCAATTAAATTTCATTTGTTTTAGGCACCTTAACGTAAAACATTATTGTAAACAGACAGTCTGATGTTTAATGCATGTATAGGTTAATGTTTGAACACTTAATGATATGTGTTATGATTTCAGTGTCATTTCTAAGACTTTCGAAAAGCATGAATTATAATTAATGATCGATTGTTCAAATGTTAAATATTTTTCTAGCTTTTCGCATTGCTTCTAAAAAGAAAATACCTTTTCTTGTTCAATTCAAAAGATGCCAACAAAAATCAAAATGATGAAGCCATAAAATTAATGCACAGTATTTTAATTATCAAGTTTTACATTAAATTTTAAAGTTTTACAAGTCTTCACAAATATGTAAATGCAGTAGAAAAATGAACCCATTTTTCCAAATTCAGCATCTGAAAAATAAGTGAAGACAGCAGTTAATAAAATGAACATTATCAAAATATTAATGATCTGAAAATGCTATATATTTTTATCATGATTCATTTTCATGATATCAAATTAAATGTTAAATATTAAATTCAAATGCCGAAAGCAAAACTAGCATAACCACTCTGGTATAATTTGTTCCTTTTAATAAAAATGTAAACGATTACTTAATAACAAAAACTCCCCTTCTCTGTGTCAAATAGAGTCGAGTTGAAGCATTCATCTCTATTTAATGTTAGAGTTTTATTATAAGCGAAAATAATTAATAGCATGCCCTAACATATCTTAGGCGTTATGCCTATATGAACATTAAGTCCTCTTATTCTTTATTCTGAGCATATTTTACCTGCTTATTTAAAGATTATTTAACACTAAGACAGACAATATTAGCTTAGACCTTATTAGCTGGGAAGCGATTACTTGTGTAATGGTGCCAACACCTTTACACAAGTCGGTCAATGTTTGAAATATAGAAAGTTTCATAAACGTGGCTTTACAGAAAAGTTGTCCTACCCTTATGAAGACCAAATTGTAACTTGTTAAAAGAAACCTTTATAAGTTTGCTACCTAGGTAGCAACTGTTTAAATTAATTTGTTTTGCTATACAGATGAGAAACATAAATGAAAAATTTATTTACATTACGGACATAAAGATAGACACCAGGAAGGTAGCTTTTGTATATATTAGAAATTAATCTACCTAATCATACAAAGACCTTTTTCATAATTGTAATTGTGACGTTTTGAACATGGGCTGACTCAAATAAAAGTACTGCCATTATTAGGAAGAATTTCTTCAAGTATACAATGTATCTGAAAATATATAAAACGTACAGGCATAAGGCAATACGTAAGACAATACAGACAAAGAAAAAACGAAAATGTTTCAATGCATTCTTTTTATAATATAAACGTTTATTTTACTTGCTTTGCACGTGATTTTGCTTGTTATTTATTTACAATTTTCACATTGTTCTGTCTCTTAAAATTAGAAATTAAAGTTAATCACTTAAAACTGTAGTAGTATATTACAGTACACATGAAAAAATTGATAGTTTCATTCACATGTATGTCGGATTTGCTCAATGCTTATGGAGTTCCACAAAATGTTCGTAAATATTATGGGATCCTGAGGTCGCTAAAAATATTTCAATGATAAAAAGGGGTCGCGACTAAAAAACGTTTAAGAGGCCCTGAATTAAATTAAGCTTAATTTGCTTTATTTGATGACACTTAAATACTAATAAATTATTTTAAAATACGTTAATTATTGAACACAGCCAAAGAGGAACATTTTGCTTAGCATCACAATCATTTCACAAAATGAGCATTCTGTTAACATGCAGTTCTATATATCACAAAAAATTTATGAACAGGAAATATGTTGTTCAACTTACATTTTAGACAAGCAAATGTTTTCAGATTTTAAAATTGTATCAATGCATTAAAACAAAGAAGAGAATTCCTTATAAATATACATATTGCAGTTTAAAATTTTGTCTAAATATGTCATGCTTAAGTTTTAGAGGTATCGGAGTTACTTTAATTAAATGCAAGAGTAGGTAGGTACTAAATTAGCAGCATGACCAATAGCACATTTTGCTTTGAAAAGATCTTGAATGAAATCTGATAGTAGAATGTAACGTCTTTATTTATTAATATAATTTAAGGATAAAGAACTTAATATAAATCAATGCATCTTTAATAATGCTATAGTTAAAAGCATAGAAGCTACAATTCATTTTCTGTTTCAAGTTATATTCGCTTAAGGGGGAATTGATTCTTGTTTTGTCAAGAATATTATTGTGAAATTATAAAAATAAGGATACTACTTTCGCTATGTATATGCAAATGTTTTGTCCTGGCCAAAAAAACTCACTCAGATTCTCTATCTCTATCGATCTCTATTCTAGGGAAGTCTATGATAATTCAAAAAAGCTGTCCCTTGCTTAAATATAGAATCAAACCCTTCCATCTCTCTCATAATGAAGTAGAAATATTAGCTGATAATTTTGATAAAACAATACCCTGGAAAGTTTGATATGTTTTCTTTATATAAATATTTAATACATATTGTAATATTATTAAGTTCCAATGACGGTTCCAAACTTCCAAACTTTTTCCAATGGGGAGCACTAGCCACTACTAAGGCCGGAAGCAGAGTTCACTTTGTTTTGGAAGCAATGAATAGATAAGCCACCGTTGTCTCCGATGAAAGGATAGACATTTACATCTCTGCCTTTTCCGGGATTCGAACCCGGGTCTTCGGTACCGTAGCTACAATCACTAATCACTTTCCCGTCTGGGCGGCTTATGTTACCAAGTAATATATAGGATTTTCTTCATCAAATTATTTCGTAACGTAATAAAAGATCGTGGCAGCAAACTTGATTCCTTTATATAATAGGCATATAATTATGTAACTGACGTCCCTAGGGGACTTTTTAATACACATAAGCAACATTTTCTTTTGTCTGTGTGATGAAATGTTCACTAATGATATTATTGATGAGAGCTCAGAGTTATGAAATTTCTCATTCATTTGGACCGGCAGACTGTATTTCTTAAAAGATCTGTTACGAAACCCGCTATGCAATTATGAATAGCCGTCGAATGCTTCGAATAAAATTTAAATATTTTATATAAAAAATAAATGGATTGGATAGCCTCTTACTGTATGAGTTATTAGATTTCGCAAGAAATTAAAAATTGAAATTCACTTTTAAGTTTCGCCTGGATACCTTTGACGACGCGTGTAAACAAATTGATGTAAAATCTCAAACCAAATCAAGCAAAATCAAATGATTTTCTTCATTATATTCTTAGAGATAATTACTTTTTATTAGGTTATAAGGTACTTTTCCCGCCTTCTTAGCATGCCTTCGTGGTGTAGTGGTCATCACGCTCGGCGCGTATTCGAGAGGCCCCGTGGTTCGAGTCCTGGAGAGGGCATTGCTCATTTTTCATCTCTCCTGCTTTAAAAAAATACCTAACCTAATGTCTCTACAGTTGCGCTCAAACTAACAAAAAGTTGTAAATGATGATTTGACGACAGGGTTTCCGAATGCACAGTCGCCCTTTAAAAGGAGAGGTATATAATGTACTTCCCCCGCCTTCTTAGCATGCCTTCGTGGTGTAGTGATCAGCATGATCGGTGAGTATTCGAGAGATCCGTGGTTTGAATACCGGCGAGGACTTTGCTCATTTTTCCTCTCTCCTGCTTTAAAAAAACCTACTGTCTCTAAGCAATGAAAAGGTAAAATATGTACAGATATGGCTAACCAATATGAATTAATTTCCCTCGAAACTGAAATCTTTTGAATCCGTTAGTTGAATTTGTTCCTTCGACTAACTATTTACATATACGTATTACATTTAAGCCTATTTTAGTGATTTCTCAGAATTAAACTGCTCTTTGTACTGTTCTTTAATTTTAAAGTGATTGCTTTCTAAAATAGTTTGGGAATGCATTTATGAAATAATTTTTAAAGAATTATAATTAATCTTATAAAAATTATTTAACTGCTTTGTAAATTGCGTTTCAAAATTACAGTTTGTGCCCGTACCTCTCTTCCGGAATTTAACGGACATGAAAACAAAATGAATTGTTAATTATTTTCCACACAATTTGCTTAAAATGCAGTATCCAGCAAAGAGCACAAATGGATAAAATACATTCCACATATAAGAAAATGTTTCTCCTACAAAAGAACCTACTCTCTAACATCCATAAAAACAAATAACAAAATAGGACAAAATCTACATGCTCTATTTGTGCTGTTTAGAGCTCGAAGTCCAAACAACAGAAAATATGGAAAAAAGTAAAAGGGGAAAGGAACAGTCTCCAAATAGAATAAAAACCTAAAATTGTGGGGCACAGTTCGAAACGTTGGTATGCGAAGGATGTTTCCAATAAGGCACGAAAGAAATTGCGTTTTTTTCTAGCAAACCTGTTTTTTTCCCTCTGCACCACATCTCAAAGGCTATCTATTTGCCTGTGTATACAGATATATATCTATATAGCTTGGTACACGCCTAGAAGGACAATGCATGTTGGAACGTGCGCAGAGAACAGAAATGGTGAAAGTAGATGCATTTTGGAAAGGACCTGTGTTCTCTTTTCCGTTTTTATTTATCATTTTTGTTTTTAGAAAATATAAACGAGAGACTGCAGATAACGGGATTTTTATCTTTTTACTTTTGTCTGTTGTCGAAATGGACACGACTTAGAAGCAGAATGGCGTAAGATAACGAATACACAATGGCAAATTCCTTCTGAATTTATTTATAGATAAATTGCATAGCCAAATTACATTTTAATTCTGTTTAAATTAGATACGTAAGGAGCTGTATATTCGATGACTGAACTTGGGTTTTGCAATCATTTCCATCTCTAGTTCTTCTGTATATTTATCCTGTGTAACTTGTAGAGACATTAGATGTTTTAGAAGCAGGAGATGTGAAAAATGAGCAACGTCTTTACCGGGACTCGAAACACGGATCTCTGGAAATACGCGTCCACTGTGCTTGAGCATTCCACCACGAAGACATGCGAAGAAGGGGGAGAAGCACTTTACATACTCCTCCTTTTAAAGGGTGACTGGGGATTAGAGAACCCAATCGCCAAATCCCTACTACTTTTTTGCTCGTGCACCACTGTAGAGACATTAGGTATTTTAAGAAGCATCAGATGGGAAAAATGAGCGACGCCTTCGCCGGGACCCGAACCACGGACCTCTGGAATACGCGCCCAGCGTGCTGAGCATCACACCACGAAGGCGGACGAAGTAGGCGGGAAGAAATACCTTATAAACTAAAAACGTTTATGTGGGATTATGTAAGTTTGCATGTGTGTGTGTGTTCCAATAAACATCTGTCAATTAGGTAGTCGGAAGAACCAATATATGTTTTTTACATTCTAGATAAAAATACGATATTTCTAGTAGTTTTATTTTCAGATATTGCTGAGTCGCGTTGTGGTACTTGTGACATGTTGTGATATGTAACACGTCTCATATCATCATGCATACAATCTTTTCCCTTTTAGGAGGTAAAGCAGGCGTCGGCAACATATGGCGCGGGTGCCAGATTTGGCACCCGGTACAGTTCTCAGTGGCACTCTACATCACTCTACAAAATTACCAGATAAAGACATATAGTCCTGTTTCTCCTCTTTGCTCGGCACACGTCACGCCGCACGTATTTTCACTCCTTTCTTTCGATTCGTCGCATCGAAACACGAGTGTCGAGTATGATTTTAATCAAAAAGTAGAATTTAGTTTGATGAACGTCGTGCGCTACTGGTTACTATTAACTTTACGACACGTTCTTAGTTTTAAATCGAGAACTTCTATTTTGTTTAATTATTGCAACAGTTCATATCTACACATTTCATCAAAGGGCTATGAGTTATTTCTCCCGCCTTCTTAGCATGTCTTCGTGGTGTATTGGTCAGTACGCTCGGTGCGTATTCGAGAGATCCGTGGTTCGAGTCCCGTGGCGATTGGGTCCCCTAATTACCAGTCGTCCTTTAAAAGGTGGGTATATAAGGTATTTCACACGCCTTCTTAGCATGCCTTCATGGTGTAGTAGTCAGCACGCTCGGCGCGTATTCGAGAGATTCGTGGTTCGAGTCCCGGCGAGGGCATTGCTTACTTTTCATCTATCTGTCTTGTTTTGAAATAACTTAATGTCTCTACTGGGTCACTAAAAAAGAAACATGGACGTTCACAGTTTTCAAGACTTTCGGACGAATGAATATGGATTAGTACTACAACAGAAGAGTCGCGCTGTATGGGTTGGATTTCAGATGATATTCAGTTTGTATTTTACACGTACTTTCGTTTAATTTTATTTACTTGATGTTTTTTGGCCTCTAATAATTACCGTTAGTTTTGTTTCTTGAAAGTTGCAGCAAAACAGCTTATAGAATTAGCAAAATTTAGTAAGTAGGCTTATTAAAATAATCTTTTATTATTTACGTGAGTGATATATTAATTTAAGATCTAAACTTATTTCAACAATACTTTTGCTAGTCTCTAGAGTCCATCGTTTATTAGTTCCTAGATAGCGTAACTCTTTATTTAGACGCGCAAGCGAACAATGTGTGGTACGTCGTGAAAGCGTCGTATGCCGCGTATTAAGTATACAAAGACATTTTCAAACTAAACCTCAATCCACATTTCAGAACTACGATGAGAAATTTGAAGTTATAAAAAGAGCTGTTACTGGATATGAGAAATAAGTCATAAATTATTTTTGTCTAACAATTGAAACCAAATTTCAAACGACCGAATATAGTTTCGCAATGGCTCTAACTACCAAACGCAAATCTTTTACGGATGACGAATTATGTAAAAGACACATTTTTAAAAAGCGTGAAATATTGTTCAGCGATTTAACAAATTTACGAACAAGAGTTTCTCGAATTCAAGGAATACCGTCTTCTGCGCTAACTATTGAAAGACGAGTAACACAAATGACAGAAAACGTAGCAACAAAATAGAATTTGGGATTACAAGAAAGTGTAGCATTTAGCGTTGCTTTTAATGATAGTACAGAAGCGAATGATGTTTCCCACCTTGCTATGTTACGCTGGTCTTATTTTATGTTATTTACTTTTTACTTTAATAAATGTGTTTAAAAGATACGTAATACATAATACATGCGCATTATAAACTTTTTATTTATGTTGATGGAAAAGTTATATTTTATGTTGTTTATTTTTATGTTAATAATCATCTTTAAATGATGCATAATTAATATATATAACAAATAATTAATATATGTAACAAAACTCTAAATTTGTATTCTTAACCTCTATTCCCTAACTCTGCATGCAATGCGCGTGGGAATCGAATTGTTTCAAATATTTCCTACTGAGCAGCAATCTGAGTCATATTGGTAGATTTGTTTGGGAAGCCACAGCTGCAAGGTTGCCGACCCCTGATGTAAAGTGACAGCTGAACGACTATGAGCTCTTCACTTATACGTAAGTAGAAATAAGTAGAAAATTATGCTTCAATGTACACTGCGCAGGAAAAAAAGAGGGGGGACAGTTTTATGTCTCCCGTTCTACTGGGCCAATTGACGAAATTTAAATTGGGTTTTTCACGTCTCGAAAGCGTAACATAGGCTATATATTAGCTTTATATATAGCATCATTCTAATATAGGTATTTTGACTCAAAATCGAAACTTTTTCTGAAATGACGTGCAATGTTTTCCCATATTTCGATTCTAGGACTCAAATTATACGTAAATATTAAAGTTTGCAAAATTTCGTGTGAAATTTACGGGGAAATTCAAGCATTTACTTTGCCGTATTTTTTTTCGGTTTTCGCCAAGAATAATTTACTTGGCGAACTTCTTCATTTATAGCAACCTATTTTTCTTTTCTTTTATTCATTGCAGACGAGTGGAAAAAAAGTTATCGTTCATACTTTCAAATACTAATTTTAACAAAGTGCGTAAACCACATTTCTGTTATTACTGCTTTTAAAAAATATGCCAAATTTCATAGCGCACAGATGAATAAATTCACGTATATCTTAGGAAATATTGAATAAAAATCTAATTTTGTGCAGGTATGGTTAGAAATGCATCTACATAAAGATGATGGTAAGCATTTTATAGATTATAATTCAAACCTTTTTCAAAAAATTATAAAAATTATTTAAAAATATAACTTTTAAAAATAAATCACAAAAAATGGGCGAATTTAATTTGGAATGAACCTAAATTTCGAAATCATTTAAGTTTAAGAACAAAAAGAGATATTAATAAATATATATCAAATTTAATTAGCACTGAGGAGCTAAAATTTTGAGAGCTAATTTTTTAAAAACTACTCGCGATACTTTTGCAAAATTTGGTAGTTTGGCATAATTTGAGTCGTAAACGAAATATGAAGAAAATCGGCATATCATTTCAGAAAAGTCCGATTTTGTGTCAAAATACCTGCATTAGAACGACGCTATATATAAATCTAATCCATATCCTAAGTCGCGCTTTCGAGACATGAAAAACGCAATTCGAATTTTGTCAATCGCCCCAGTAGAACGGGAGATATAGAATTGTCCCCCCCTTTTTTTTGGCGCAGTATACACTTCTCTTCTCAGTTCTCAGAAAATGCGTGCAAAATAGTGTAACGATTAATGAGCGCACACAAGTTAGCGCCTATGGAGCATGCACATTTGAGTATGCCTGGATACCGACGAGGTATACAGACATCTTCTGTAAAGAATGCTACATGTTACAGTACCTTATGAAGTGGTGTTACATTTTTAAGTAGTACAATTGTTACAGCCTTTTTTGAAAACCCTATCCTAAAAGTTTTGTAATGGCACTATTAAGAGAGTTTCTATAAATTGTGACTTTCAATATCATTCATGATAGCATAATTTAAAAACACAATGCTATTAATTAGTAGATAAAAAAACTGATGTATACACCACATAACTTCCTGCATTATACGCAACTTTCCTGCTTTTCATTTAAACATATTGGATTAACAGTTAGCGAATTTTGAATTAAATCTACTTCGTCGATAGCGCATAAACAAAGAATATAATAAATACACTCATTTAAAGTTCACTATATTTATTTACCATAGTCTCATATCGGCGCTGGGCATCTGACTGTTGCCACTCGTAAAAATGAGTGGGAAAATTAGCGGTTTCAGAATTTTTAATTAATATTTCTGCTGACTCGTACGAAGCTCCGACTGAAGTTTTACGAAGATGGAAATAGTGAAATGGCTTCCCACGAATTTCTGGATACAAGAATAATGTATTTAATGTTTTGTAATATTATTTTTATTTCATCATAAAACTTAGAAATTTTTATTAACATACTTTAGCATTTGAAAGCGAGCAGTGGCAACAACGTTCGAAATAAAGCAGATTTTCATCTCCGATTTGAGAGACTGTTGCCGCTCGGTAAAATGAGGGCGAAAATGCTCGTTTTTCCGAGTTTTTAATTAATATCTCTGATTTTAGCTATTTGTTTTTGGAAAAGAGTGGATATCGACCTTTTCCAGGACCCAGGAAATAATTGTAGAAAGTTTGGTGACGATAGTTATAGTAGTGACTGAGTTATTAGCGAACAAACAGACTTTCTTCTTTATGTATATTACATTTCAGTAAAATTCTTCAGAGTATTTTGAAGCACTCAAATAGTTCATTCATAAAAGTCACCATTAAGTACTAGAGTGTCACAATTTGAAGAATATTATGACTTAATGAAGTTCAAGATAGCCATCAGTAACTGGAATTATTAATAATGTAAACTTTATAATTTATAGTGATGTACTTTTGTATCTTAAGGTAAAAAAAAAGTAATGGTAAACTTTAAAGTTAATTTTAATTAATTGTACTACTAAAAGCAGATTTCATGAGACATAACGGAAATCTGCAGTTTCAAAAGTTTGATATTTAAAAGGAGTGATCACTTGAAGTTGTTATATTAGTTTCAGTTATTGTTTTAGAAGTAAATATAGCACTTTGATGAACACTTAATGACGAACAGTTTAATTATTATTTATACTGCCTTGAAAAATTGGATTAAATTAAATAATTAAATAGTAAAAATTTTGGTTGAACTTTGGCAATAATGTCAATGAGTTCAAACTTTTTTTAATTATTGTAATTATGTGTTGATGATTAAGCTCAATTTGTCCAAATAATATGCAGATAGTTTGACAGATTGTACTTGGGCGATACTTGAATTTGAGACCTGCAACTTTTCTAGACAATTAGCGAGTTATCGTTGCTATAAAAGCAGTACGGCAGAGACTTGCGAAGGTTTAAACTTTTTTAGTAAACGGATCGTTTCATGGAAAGGCACAGCTCGTGCTACAGATAAACCAGCACTTGAAGCAATGCAAATTAAACAATATCAGATAGTTAAATTTAAACTTTGAATAGCGGGATAACTATATAGGCTAAGAATATACAGCGAAATAAATTAACTATAAGCTATATCAACTAACTTAACAGGCGCGTAATTTTAAATCAGTCAGCTTCGAGAGAATGCGATATGTAACCAGAGCCGAGATAATTGCATTTAGATAGAGTTGACAAAAGTCTAAAATAGCTACACGAATGCTAGAAGCTCTCTCTGTGTAAAAGTTCCTGAGCTTAAATACATTGAAAATTGGTTTGCATTCAGGTGAGCAATATAGAAAGGAGAAGTTAAATTAATAATCAAAATCATAAGAACTGGTTAATTAACATAAGAAACTTCGAATCATTTTATGTGTCTCTTATGAATAATATAAGAAACTAAATTTTAGAATTAGTGGTTGCTACAAAAATATAATTCATTAAAAGACTAGTACAAAATAAATCATCTCCTGATTTCCTTAAATAAATGAGAATAAAAAAATTATTAATCAATTTATTTGCAATTAATAAAATTTTTAACATTAAGTATGTTCTTAAAAGAGGTAATCTAAAACGTTTCGTTTGAAAAACATTGTTGTTGTTTCAAATCCCCTAGGAGCAGGGAAGCTTACACCAAGTCCAAGATACCTTGCCGCACAAGTAAATCGCTGACGTCGTTCTGCTTAGCAGATAGCTGTCTCAAGGAGACACCTATACAATCCAGTAGGTGAGCGAGAGAGGGAGGGAGGGAACAGGCACACGAGGGGAAGGTCTTTTTTCCCTCTTTGAATTTCATGCATCAAAGTTGCCCACTTCTGAATCTGGCCATGGCCGTTTGGATAGACCTGGATCTTTTACTCAGAAGTGACAGGCCTGATTGTTCAGCGAAATACCATTGGTGAACAGTCGAAAAACGTAGAGTGAATCATTAGACTTCCCTCCGAGCGTTACGGGTTTAGCCCTGAAATTTCGAAGTTCCTCAAAATGTCATGAATAAGTGGTATTTTGTTGATTTTAATTAAAAAATGACTCTCATTTTGTACCTATATTTCTTTTC
Source organism: Stegodyphus mimosarum (assembly GCA_000611955.2). NCBI lineage: Eukaryota > Metazoa > Arthropoda > Arachnida > Araneae > Eresidae > Stegodyphus > Stegodyphus mimosarum. The sequence continues at coordinate 153,569 of KK122452.1, read as the reverse complement.
TTCCAATATACATCCAAACCGAAATCAGATACATTAAAAGATATCAGAAATTTTCATGTTTAATGAATATAAAAAGCAGCCTTCTATACGGAATAATCAGGCCGTAATACTGAGATTGATAGTTTTATTGATTGTTGTTTATTAGTTGATAGTTTTGTTATTTTCCATTTCTTTTGAATGGATTTATACATCTTATATATATTTGAATCCCTTTATACATCTGTTACTTATTACATATCTACCATATTCACATTCTTCATTAATCCCCAAAATCTAGTTTTTTGTTCTCCCAAAATCCCAATTTAAGATTTTTAAGGCAATATTTCAAATACGCGTAACTGCAGGTTATTCAGGATGCAGTATGCACTTTAAAATTTACAAACACCAAGGGTCAATAATGTAAGAAATAAAACGTAAAATTAAGTTTTATTCAAAAATTCTCCTTCTTTCCAAATACAGTTTTTCTAGACCTAAAAATGTCAAGAGAATAAAAATTATGTATTTAATCAAGTACACTGCGCAGTAAAAAAAAAGAGAGAGACAGTTCTATATTTCTTGTTCTATTGGGCCGGTTGACGAAATTCAAAGTACGTTTTTCATGTCTCGAAAGCGCGACTTAAGATATGTATTATATTTTTATATAACATTGTTTAAATATAGGTATTTGGACACAAAATCGTACTTTTCCTGGAATGACATGCCAAATCTTTTCCATATTTCAATTCTACGACTCAAATTATGCCAAATGCCCAAGTTTTCTAAAAATCGCAAGAGTAGTTTTTAAAAAATTAGCTCTCAAAATTTTACCTCCTCAATGTTAATTCAATTCTGTATGTATTTATTAATATCTCTTTTTTCTATGAAACTTACTTGGTTCCTTCCTACGCAGTTCGGAATTTAGGTTCATTCTAAATAAAATTCATCCATTTTTTATGGTTTTCTTTTTAAATTTGCATTTTTAAGTAATTTTTATAAATTTACAACAATGACAATTTTAAAACATTTGAGTTATAACCTATAAAATTTTACAATCGTCTTAAAGTAGATGTATTTCTAAGCATACCTACAAAAATTACAGCTTTTTATTCAAAACTTCCCAAGATATACGTAAATTTGTATATTGGCGTGTTTTGAAATTTAGCATATTTGTTGAAAGCGATAATAACGAAAAGGTGGTTTACATACTTTGTTTAAAATTGTTGGAAAGTAGGAACAATGTGACTTTTTTTCCGCTCATCCACAATGGAAGGGAAAGGAAAATATGTTGCCATTGATTAAGAAGTTCCCCAAGTGAATTATTCTTGGCTCAAACTAAAAAAATGCGCCAAGTTCAGTTTTTGAATTTATCCGTAAGTTTCGCAGCACATTTTACAAAATTTAATATTTATTACAAAATTTATATTATTATTTAAAATTTATTAATTAGAACAAATCTCTCTAAGTCGCCCTTTCGACAGATGGGAAACGCAATTTGAATTTCATCAATCTTCCCAGTAGAACGGGAGATATTGAACTCTATTTTTTTTCTTAGATAGCGCCCTCTGAAAACTAGTACCCCAGGCTTCTGCCATGCCGTCTATGGCTGAAGCCATCTCTGACACTAACACACATGTATTACACCTTAACAAAGAGGACACTTATTTAATGTATCCGAAAACGGTAAACTGATAAAAAAGTATGGATGTTTCAATTCGAGACGAGATGAATTTTGTGATACGTAATTACAACGTGTGTTTAAAGAAGCTCTTTTGAAATGAAAATTCGAAAATGCTTAGAAAATGTAATATAAACTTAGCTTTGCATTCGAAAGATACAGGTTTTAAGAAGAGTGAATTAAATCCTAAATTAACAATAATGAAATTTTTAGTAACGCACATAAAAGATCTATGTAAATAGTTGGGAAACTCTGTCTGAAGGGAAGTATTATATATAACATTGAATTATGCCCTATACTGCATCCTAAAAATGCATTTAGCCATTTAAATACGATATTAAAATTTTGATAACGTATAACATTTATGTACTTAAACTATAATTTCGGCTCAAAGCTCTCAAACAACATTTTATGCATGGAGCATGTTAATGGCTTCAATTAAATAGATAAATTACCTTCACTTATTTAAGCAACAAAAATACCAAAAATTTCATTTAATTATGTGTGATTTTTAATTCTGAATTACGTTTGGATATACCTTTAAATATCTGTTATAGAAAGCTAGGATTTATCCGGCAGACTTAAAAAACTGAATTTCCGATTATCATACTAAGTTAAAAAAAGTATTTTTAGAATGCATACTTACTAGAAGCTGTGTAAATTTAACTTGTACAAAATCTTACACTCAGAAATAATGGATATTGACGCTGATATTGCGGCAGGTGTGATATAGTTTACATTGCCGAAATAATAACGAGCGTAATATATGACTAGGTAATATAGCTTTCCTAGACTTAAAAATTTCTAAGGTGCAGTAAGATCTTGCTAAAAGAGATGGAATAATAATGCAACATTCGTTCAATAAATATATTCCCCATTAGATAAAAGTTTCCTTTTAACAACTTAAAAGATGTACAAAGTAGCTAACTGCTAGTGTTAAAATTTAACCTTTTGGTATATAAATTTTATAAGGTAATAAATTATAAACAAAGTAATAAAGTAGATTAATTAACTTCTCTCAATATAGTGAACAGAATATCTTCGACTCCCAGGAAACAAACTGTTAAATCTGAATTCGGAGTTAAATATTCATATTTAAAGCTTAAATCTTCCACTATTCAGAAAGACCAACTTAAATACTGCATATTTTATTAACTTCCTAGCTTCAAATCTGAGACTTCAATAAAGTAAATCACTTTATATCCAGGTTAGTTTTATTTAATTTACTATTATAACATAAACATAAAAAACTAATCTTACAAGCGTAAGCATCAGCTGTAAATATGTATATCTTTAAAATATAAGGAAAGCATTTAAGAAGCTGAAACATTTTTGTTTCGGAAACTGGAATTTACTAATACGTTCAGAATATTCATATTTGATTCAAAACCCAAAAAATACAGCTCAACATTTAACAGGGTGATATTGTAGTAACAATGCAATTGCTTTGTTAAAACTAGAAAAACAACTTGTTACATTTTTCAGGTGTACTAAAAACTCGAAGAGAGAGGGAAATATTTATCGAACAACCTTATATTTTAATGTAAGATACTTGCATACGTACTTCTTACTTTATATATTAAGCTTTAATCTGTGAAGATCTTTATGATTAATGTTTAATTTCTTTTATGTTCTTTATGAGATTTTGTGTAGGGGATGTGCATTAAAAATAACATTAATGTTATTAAATAAAACGTATATTCGCTGTAAACAATATTTTCTGCTCTCCAAAACCAGCAAATTAATTAAATAACAACGATGCGCTTTTAAAAAGAAAAGCGTATCTTATGATTATCTTACTAATACTTTCAGCCAACTAAAGTTAATAAAAGGGAGTAGAAATATTTAATAATAGAATCTATTATATTCCGTTTTCTATGTTATATTATAAAGCATTAAAACTGAAATGGAACCCTATAATCACTTGAGAACAATTTTTGAGGCACTTGATACGTTTACAGCAGATGCTTATTTTAGATGTAACGAAAAGAAAGAAGCTTTTCTCTTGTGTTAGCTTTTCCACATAATACTTATATATAATCTTTGACGGGATATAAATTGAGCTTAAAGCACAAGACATGTGAAGTTTTATTTCAGACAGTTGTAAGGTTTATCGTAAGTTTATTAACAGTTATTTTAAGTTTTGCCTCTTTCCTGCTTATTCTAATTTCAGCTTACAATTTCCTGCCAAAATGTAATTTCAGAAACGCAGTTAATGCAAATGAGTAAGAGTACTATTTAATTCGATGCTTCACTGACTTCAAGAGAGAGAGTCTGAATTCCTGACTAGCGCGCGTTTGCCTTTTGGCTACGTTCTCTGTGAGTTACTACGCTCAGCCATACTTTAGGCCCTTGCTTCGCTTCGCCGATTAAATTAATATTTAGGGGCCAACTACTTAGAATTCTGATAGCTTCGGCTATACCCTTTAGATAGCTTTAGTTAAGCTAGTTTAGTTAGTTATTTAAGTTCAAGCCTAAGTAGAGGCTTTGTATACCCCAAGTAAGAGTTGATTATAATTATTGTGAAAAATAAAGGGTAGTTAACCCTTCTTAAGTCTTACGTGTTTTATTGTTACACTTAAAGCGAATATTCGCTTGTTAATGTTCCAAGGGTTCTAAGATAGAACTTTGGAAATAAATAAGTAAACCCCCCACAGTTTTTCAATAAATATGGCTTTATTAAATAATAAAACAAACAATGAATTGCATATTTATTTTCTTCACTTGCAAAACCTTCTTTTTAAGTAGAAGAAACGAGTATTATTGAATCTGTAGAGATTTCTTCATAAATACATTGGCGTCCAAAACTAAATTTACAAACACAAAAAATGTAATATCTCGAAAAATCATAAGTTTACTCTAATGGAATTTGGTTAACGGATAGCCAGTACAGTAAGTTAACCAACAGTTATTGTTATATTGTGTATTGTTTCACTTCTCTCATAGTAGTTTTCTAGTGTTACTGTTTGTGGTACTCTTATTATAGTAGTATTTGTATTATTATGCATATTCCTTAGTCTTCCCACAGCAAGATATTATGTTTTATTGTTGAATTATATATCCTTTGTGTTAGTGAGTTATTTACTTATTTTTGCAAGCATCGCGGCATATTTGTGCATTTGTTTTCTTTAATAAATAAAAAACAGATATAGATGCCACAGATCGAAGCAGAAGGAAATATCGTATTGAAGAGTACATGATCTTGAACTCCAAGTAATGTTTATATCTTTTGCCTGAGCTCGCCTTTCCCTAAGTACAACTTTTCACCTTATGTATATCAGCACTAATTAAGATCCTTCTGTACGTAAGGATATTATTCCATTAATTCCAAGCTTAATGATAATGTGGTTACATACTGTTGCCAAATGCCCAGCGGCTGAGCGGTGAGATAGCTTCCTCGCAAAGCAGACTATCTTTGGGTTGCTAGAAAGTGGCAGCGAAGGGAGATTTGCCAGATCTGGTGCGAAGGCAAACATTTGGAGATATTTGGCAACAGAATTGGCGATATGTCATATACAGAGTGAGAACATTATAGAACGCATTATTAGAGGTTTTCTCCGGAATACTCTCGAAGCTTGGTAAAGCTGTATATACCTTGCCTGTACAGGGAGAAAGTAGTATCTTGAACTCAGAGATTAGCTTGAGAGCGATCGATCGAGTCGGGAGCTGTACTTTAGTGCTTTACCGTGAAGATGTCTTTACCGTTACAGGAACCCGGCTGTGCTGATTATTTCCCAGCGTGTTTGTCGTAGTTTTTCGACGAGTGTAAACGTGTCTTTTGAACTGTCCTGTGTAATAATGCCTACTGGCGAATAAATTGAGTTTTGATTCTTCGTCATTAATTGCGCCACCATGTATGAATGAACAAACGTTTCTGTCATTTTCTCATAAATTTCTGCAAAGCATTTGTTTGTTTAACATCTCTGATATTGGCATTTAGAAATTACTCCTTAATAACGTTCACAGTTCCCCATTTTGTCAGAAGTACAAATTAAGCTGTTTGGTGTCATATTAAGGAACATGAACACAGCAATTATTAAATAGCTACATTGTTTATTAATGGAATGCTATTCCATGATTATAAGCAAGACAAAGTAAACGAAAAACATTTAAAAATTATACCACTGTTGTTCTCAGTTGACTTCTACCTGTACACAATAGCAAAGAATTTGTTAGTGGACTCTAGAAGGCTTGTTTTCTTTCACTTATATTTTTTTTTATTCCTTTCTTTTCTAGGCGAAGAGTGGTACTTGTAGAGAGGAGAAAAACCAGCAGCTGTACTGGAATTCTAAGACCGAAGACTCCTTTTAAGAGAGAATGAGATTGAAAATCTCTATTTGATTTCACGCTTCGTTTCTGTAATTTTGTTCTTCGTAGGTTCAGAAGGAAATTCTTAATGCGCAAAAGATTTATCTTCCAAAAGTTGTTAAATGTAGTTGTGTTTCTCTAAATGTAAATTAATATTGTATATTTATACCATATCCGTATTTCCTCTACTAGAGATTAAGACATAAAGCTGCATTTTGTTGAAATTTAAAAATAAATATTATACAGAGAAAATTCATGAGAAAAGAGCTTATGGAATTACTTTACGATTCAAACAGTATGATTTCGCTATATTGGATCGCTAATGGATCGTTTTATATGCGGTACTAAGCTAACATGTGGAAACGTGTATGCATTATCCTATGGTTCTGTGCTTGCAGCATTTTTATTATTCTTATGCTATTGTGATCGTCCTTGAAATGTAGATGAAGCTTAATTTTAGCCTGTAAAAGAACTAAGGGAAAACGTTAGCCAGTTCGTTACTTACATATTTTTAAGAAATGTATCTTCGTATTTTAAAGTCCACCAAAAACGTTTTAATTGATTACGCTGGTACAAGACGAAGATGCAAGAGACATCAATGCAATAAGGACAGTCGAACCACTTTCTTTATATTAAACGGCAGTTCTTGAACTCCTGGATTTGTGAAAGGCATGACCATAATGCACTTTCATTCAGCAGACACTTAGTGAAAATGGAAAAATGTCTTCATCACATGAATGTTGGTTAAAGGGTGGTTCGACTATAGTATATCAAAGAGACAATATTATAATATTAGAATGTTGACTGGTGTAAAGGAAATTCTTTAATTAAATTGCCGGTACATGTCTATAATCCATTAAAATATCATTAAAAATTTGAAGACTTCTACTAAGGTACTTTCGCTGGTACATAATGTTACTCATTTTGTATTTAGTTAGATATTTATTATAAATAATTAAAGTTATTTTATTTCCTCCGTGCAATGCAGCACGAGACATATTGTAAGAGAAAGCGACAACGAAAAACTAAAAATATAAGAGTATGTGCATTTAACATTGAATCAATGGATATCTTTTTTATTTATATTTAATTTGAATAAATGTAATTGTATACTATGTCAGCTGTAACCGTTACTCTACTCTTTTGCTTTCCAGAAATCTCGAGAAACAGAAATTGCTAGAATCTCTCGTGAAAGATTTAAAGCTATAAAACGTCAGGCAGAGAACATCTCATCTCAGTTGTTTAGTTAGCTGCTGTTAATATTGTTCATCGGATTAACTTTCTCTGTGTTATACTTTGCGTCCTATTTAACGTTTTTAGTAGTTTAAAATACTGATTATTACTGCGTGATATTGTGAACACTTGTACAAATATTTCTGAGAAAAGTTAGAGCGTTCTATTATACTTCTTTTGATAAGAGTAAATTTTATTAAACTTTTATCGGATTTGTGCATTCAGTCTGTTACGAAACCGTACGCACTCAAATATAAATAAAGTAAAAGTGTAAACAATGTAAATTAAAGTAAGATGTTTGTAGAGTTCCTCAGTTTGATTCTGCTAAAATAAATGTAGAGGAGTCTATTGAACTGCTAAGCAAATTATCGCTTAGTTCAAAGAACAGATATCATAAACTCAAGAAGAGTTAATTACCCTTTATTTCACTCAAAATAAGGTGAACAGTCGGCCCCTTTCTTCGGGTTTACAAGAAAGCCTGCAGTTGGGCTTCAACTCAAAAGTAAGCAACAAGCATTAACTATATCTAACTAAGAGATTTAGCTGAAGCTAACACAGTTCTAACTTAGTTGGTCTGTAATCTAAACTAGCTGAACTATCCACAGGCACGTAATAGTATGACCGAGTGTAGCAGCAATTAGAGAGACTTAGCACAAAGGCAAACGCACGCTACTCAGAATTCCTAGCCGTCTCTCTCTCGAAGTATTTAGAACCTTCCTTTAACACTATTTCTTCATGATTTTCATTCAGCGCGATTCTAAACGCTATTTCTGGTAGGGAGTTGTAAGTCGAAAGGAGGCAAGATAGGAAAGGTTAATTAAATTAAAATAACTGTTATAAAAATAAAATATACCTTACATGTTTTCAAACATTTTTCATTCATAACTCTTTTTGTTCAATAAAGTGTTTGTACTACAGCTTCATTTGAATAAAGACATAACTGTTGAAACTGCACGCCATTTATGATAAAATCTGTAAACTTAATTAAAAATAAAGTAATTTAAAAAAATTACATACACATAACTACAACTGTAAGTGAAACTATAAGTGAACACCTGATGCAATTTACATGCATCACAAGCACAACAGCAAATGAATCACATTATTTTCAATAAATATTCTAATTAATTATTAACCCATTAAACGATATTTTCTTAAACTACTTCCGTGATTCTCAAGAAATTTAGGATCTGCAATATGTCATGTGCGCGAGAATGTTAGTATGAAAATCTCTATTTCACAGTACTTGGGCTCACATAAAGGACACATAGTAATGTTAACGAAAGGATTAAAAGTTGACAAATAAATTCATAATTTTACAAATCAAACATAATTCACCCGAAAGAAAGCAATAATAAAAAATTGTAGTCTGTCTGAAAACCTCAAAGAATTTATCGTTAATGCTTCTAAAAGTAAAAAGAGGTATTAAAACGATAACAATAATAAGTCTAAAAAGAAATTCCTGTCGCTTTAATCATCTGATTTATATATTTCTTAGGTTAGAAGTTACAAAGTTTCAGAAAAATGTATCCTTCAAATACCCATGGTACATAAAATCCATTTCCGCAAAATGGCAAAGCAAAAAAAAAAAAAAAAAAAAACTCATATGTTATTACTTTAACTCAAACCAATAGCAAATTGAGAGCTAAAGCGTTTATTTAATAAAGAAAATGTTTATCTGTTTATGACCTAGCTATGCCTAGCATGCATGCTAGAATTTACGAGGGCCATCCAGGAAGTAGATTACGTTTCCGTCTGTGTCCGCTAGGGGCGGGGCTAGCGCGGCCATCTTGGGGTCAGAGCGTTGCGCAGCTCAGTCTGCATCTAGCCGTGCTAGTGAGAGGTTCGTGCTGTGCTCCGTTCAGATACTGTGACGGTTTGAAATGTCTGCGTTATTGAAAATCTGAGCGTTGCGCAGCTCAGTCTGCATCTAGCCGTGCTAGTGAGAGGTTCGTGCTGTGCTCCGTTCAGATACTGTGACGGTTTGAAATGTCTGCGTTAATTGAAAATCCCGCGAGCTGCGAGGTGCGCTCAGTAATAAGGTTTCTGACTGCAAAAAACTGTAAACCGATAGAAATCTATCGGCAGCTTCGTGAAGTGTATGGGGACAACATTATCACTGAAGGTGGAGTGCGTCAGTGGGTCATAAGATTTCAAAATGGCCGAACCAATGTTCACGACGAAGATCGAAGTGGAAGACCCAGCATAGTGACCGCCGAACTTCTCGAAAAAGTCGATGCTAAAGTCCGTGAAAATCGAAATTTCACAATAACGGAACTTTCTTTGAGTTTTCCACAAATTTCGCGAAGTTTGTTGCACGAAATCATCAGCGAAAAGCTTGGTTACCACAAGTTTTGTGCAAGATGGATTCGCACAGCTGCAAGAAGAGGTAACGAAGTGGTTGAAGGCGCAGGCGGCCGAATTTTTCGACGAAGGAATTTCCAAGCTCGTACATCGCTACGATAAATGCCTTAATTTGTATGGTGACTATGTAGAAAAGTAGTATTTGAGTGTGGCTTTCATCTGTATATAATAAAATTTGTTTCCTATACTTTGTTTATTTTTTTATTCCAAAACGTAATCTACTTTCTGGATAGCCCTCGTATTTTAGAGTCTGTTGGCACGAATTTTTTTATCGGTTGCGCACGAAATTTACAGCAATGACTTAACTCAGGTGGTAATGCTTTCCATTTTATTATGACTTGATATTCTCCAACTGGAAACAGCAAACTTCCGAAGAGGTTTAATAATAAAAATGAGCGATTCTGAAACTTTAGTTTTCAACTCACAGGTAGCGTAACATGTGAATTCATCTAAGAAAAATGTCTGTAGTGATGTTGATGCAGATGTATTACTTACTGATGTGTATATGTCAATATTAAAGATACGTTATTAAAATAAAACTTTATCTAAATATTGTGTAGAGACATTAGGTTGTTTCAAAGCAAGAGAGATGAAAAATAAGCAATGCCTTCGCCGTGTCCCGAACCTCGGACCTCTCGAATACGCGCCGAGGGTGCTTGACCATTACACCACGAAGACATGCTAAGAAGGCAGGAGAAATAACTTTATACTCCCCCTTTTAGAGGGCGACTGGAGTTTTGGGTACCCAATCGCCAAATCGTGGTGGTGGAGAATCATCATCCACCATCGCGTTTAGTTCGGGCCCCACTGTAGAGACATTAAGTTATTTTGAAGCAGGAGATGTGAAAAATGAGCGATGTCCTCATTGGGACTCGATCCACGGACCTCTAGAATACGCGCCCAGCGTGCTGACTAATACACCACAAAGGCATGCTAAGAAGGCCGGAGACACCTTATATACTCCCCCCTTTAAAACGCGACTGCGAATTAGGTAACCCACTCGCCAATTTCTGGTGATGAAGAATCATCATCCACCACCTTTTTAGTTCCGGCGGCACTGTAGAGACATTAGGTAATTTTTGAAAGCAGGAGAAATGAAAAATGAGCAATGCCCTTCCTGGGAGTCGAACCACGAACCTCTCGAATACGCGCCAAGTGTGCTTGACCACTACACCACGAAGGCATGCTAAGAAGCCGGGAAAAATACCTTATACATGAACTAAAGATATATATGTGGCAATTTGATCCATAGTGACTCCTAAATTCCAGGAGCTGCATTTAGCGTTTATTTCAAATGAAAAATGTGCTTTTTCAGAAATGATCGACATAGCATTTTGTTATATAAATTTCAACATTATTTCAAATAAAAATTACTAACTATTTCATTTCAAAATAGCAGTAAATGAAACCGGAATTTAACCAAATGTTGAAATGAATAAGGTATGTGTGAAATACATATTGCTGAGTGCGTACGGCTTTATATTATATTGAATGCACATGTAACCGATGATAACTTGATAAAATTTATCTCCCCAAGAGAAAGGTACAGTTCTACAACTTTCTATAAAAATACTCGTACAGCTCTTCTCGATATCACAGAATACAATCAGCAGTTACATTTTAAAGTACTAAGAACGTCAAACACAGCGTAATGCAAAGCGCGCGCATGTAAAAGGGAGAAGCTAACACAGAGATCACTCTACTCAACGCTGAAGTACTGACAGTAGATGCTCTCTCCAGCCTTAAATACTTTCCACTCGGCCACCGAGAAATCTCTAGTACCTTCCATTTCACGAAATTACATTAATTAAGGCATATGCGATTAAAATTACATCTAAGGGCCAGATACGGTTACTGTTACATAAAGGAATCATTTACATTTATTCAATAACAATACCAATTGCAGTTACACAAGGCACGGACCCAAAGGTCGCCAAGTTTGGCAATATTTTGTTACCATAACTGTCTCTAGCTTGGTGAGATATCTCCAATTTAACGAGATATCCATTTATATTAATGTTATATAGACTTGCCCCTGTAATCTTATTTTTTGGAGAACTTCGTCTCCTTCAAGCATTTCGTGTTACATTGTGCAAAAAATAGTACAATTTCACTAAACTTATTTACATATCTACAAAATTCGTAACAATATAAATCCTATAAATCTTAGCATCTGCTTCCAAAACCACGGAAACGGTGTTTCACTTTTTTTGTAGATTTGATAATAAATAAGCAAAAATTCTGTTAAAGCGAAGGTTGTCTAAATTAAATGTATCGTTATATTACTCCTACTTTCAAGTTTTCGAATTGTTATATTAATGTTGCAGTCTTGCAAATATAACAAATTCATTGGTTAGAGCAAAATTCTCGAAGATTATCTGCCTAATGGGAAAAATGCTAGCATGGAATATTTTCTAAGGAAAACTTGCTTAATGGCTTTGTAATTGGAACTCTCTATGTAAACAATTATGCAGCAGCAAATCGAATTTAGAGAGAAACTACCAGCCATCTTCGGCTTTAGGCATTTAGGCGCAGCGGGTAATCACAAAGATAGACACTTATATTCCCATTCATCGCACATGCATAGACACAATTATTATGCAAATTTATTTTCCAAGTACGTATAACTGCCCACACATACGTCATAATAATGAAAATAAGTATGAGGTCATTATAGAACAGGATTATTTCCATAGCAACATCTAAATTTCAACAGTATTTTGTTTAGGTATTTCAGGGGAAAAAAATCCATTATTTTAATACACGTAAGCCAACAACTGCGTATAAATATATAAACGATAAACTAAATATAAATACAATTAATCTGATATTGGGAATAAAGATAATTATTTGCATAGTAATTAAAATACTAAACGTTTTACTCCTCGTGTCCTTCTACCCCTTCATGCATACGAAACAAGCTGGAGGGGAAGAATGTTTTCTCAGGACATTGGAAATATATTTACTTTCCAGAAAGACTAACATTCTTAATCATTAGAAAATTGCAAATAGTGAACCACCATTTTTCTAATTCCGTAAAACTTTCACACATTGTTACTGTCTAACCGAGAATTCCTTTAATCTAATAAGTAAGTTCAGAAGGATTTTTCTTCAGACGTTAGCGGGGATAAAATAGAGGATGGAAGGGGGAAAAGCAGAGCAGTTGCTTTAGTTCTGATCTTTTGTTTTGCGAAAATTGAAAATCCAGCAATTCGGAAGACTGCACAAGATCCGAAATGGTTTTCAGGAAGGTTTTGTTTTAAGGAACACGAAAGTTGTCTGCGCTCAAGTAATAAACTTTTTCCGAAAGAAGTTGAATGCTTAGGAAAATGTTTGCGGTTTTAATAAAACAAAGAAAATCAGATAACATTGTTTACCTTAAACAATATACCATTCAAAATAAAAACAATTCTTCGAAGAAAATTTATGCGATGCATACTTTTTTTCATAGCTCTTTTAAAAAAATGTAATTAATATTCATGTGCATTTTTAATAATAAAGTACATAAATACATTTTTGTATTTTATAATACAGCAAAAATTTTTCTAAAGCTGATTTCCTCAAATAATATTAATTTTATTAACCAAGATGCACTCTGATGTACCACACTTAGATTTTATAATATAATTTAGAATAGAGGAATTCGTGGTTTTTCAGAATATTTAAAGAATGCAACTCTTCTACCTGATAATAAACGGCCTCATGGTTAACGCAACACACCCAACACAGATAAATAAATAAATACTGTTAAAAACATCAAATCAAAATTCTCAATAATGTTCTTTTGCCATTTATAAAATTCATAATATTCTTTTCAAATCCATTTCAAAGCAATAGAATTCCTTTATGCTACCATGTTTTTTCTCCTAACATGTCGCAATAATATGCAGTCTTTGATGAAATATCGTGCATTACCTTCAGCATTACAAAAATTACAAAGACTACTATTTTGCAAATTACATCTTTTCAGGTATGCCCGATTGCACCCGTGTCCAGTAATTATTTGAGTGCATTAAAAATCATATATTATTCTCATAATTTTTGTAATTTCAAATTTCAACAAATAATTTTTCTTTTTTCTGAAATGTTCCGTTTCTCTTTCCAATAATCATAACAGAAATCTTTGATTTTACCAATAACGATTCTTTTAGATGCCTTTGATATCCAGCGCATCCCCTGCATAACCCATAGCAGCGTGTTTGGCCAGCATGTGAATATAACACCAATATGGACTTTTTCACCCAGTTCATTAGGTTGTATAGTGAATTGGTATTAAATCTTTGCCACCAAGCAAAACTCACGAATCTACAACAATAATAGTTTCTTTTCCGAGAAACGGTGTTATACGGTTGACACTGAAAAATAGTTTTAAATTTGAACCAAAAAACATTTTTCAGAGAACACCCAACATTCTTTCTCTTGGCATTATATAAAACATTCAGCAAACAACCTAGAAAATTATTTTAAGTGATAAAACAAAATACGCATATTCGGGGTTTTGGGAGGGTGTAGACGCTTATATTATGGAAAACATTTCTTTTCAATAATTATTATTACTGTTTGACAATTATTACTGCAGATGGATTCAAAACAAAATTTATTTTGATGCGTTTTCTTTAAGTACACATATTAACATTGTGGGGTTTGGATTATTTAATTCTAAAGTTCTAACTTAGAACCCCACGAACACTAACAAGCGAATAACCGCTTAAGTGTGTGAATAAAACACGTAAGACTTGAGAAGGGTTCACTCCCCTTTATTTTTCAGAATATTTACAATCAGTTCCTACTTGGAACTTTACACAAATCTCCACTCGGGCTTGAACTTAAATAACTATGAACTTAAACTAAACTAGCTTAACTAAGTTATCTGAAAGGTATAACCGAAGCTATCAGCAATCTAAATAGTTGGCCCCTAAATATTAATTAAATCGGCGAAGCCGAGCAAGGGCCTAAGGTATGGCCTAGCGTAATAACTTAGAGAGAACGTAGGCAAAGGCAAACGCGCGCTAGTCAGGGAATCAGACTCTCTCTCTAGAAGTTGGCGAAACCTCGACTTAAATAGTAATCTTACTCATTTGCATTTACTGCGTTTCTGAATTTACATTCTGGCAGGAAATTGTAAACTGAAATTAAAATAAGATAGGAAAGATACAAAACTGAAAATAACAGATAAACTTAGAATAAACCTTACAGCATCGTGGAGGTGAAAACTGGAATATTTATCAGGAGTATGTTATAAATCGGATATGAATATTCAAAAGATTATGCTTCGTAGATTTAAAAAATAAGGTATTATATATATTAGTAGAAGAAACCAGGATGTTTAGAAACTGCAAATTGTAGTATTGGGTAATTTTTGTTGATAGTATCTTACTAGGAATTACGCTTAAAGTTTTACTCCAAATGCTAATTCGAAAATTTGAGTTCTGACAGTTTGCAAATGGAATACTACACTAAAATTTTCGAAACAGAAGAATAACCAAATACATAGATGAAGGAATTAATTACAGTGCTTTAATTCAAGACTGGTTTTGTAGTGACTATAAAATGATAAAAATTAAGTGAAAATTCTTCCGATTCTATAATAAATAATTACTGCTTTGTTTCATACAGTAAATAGAGAAATTTAAATGGCAGTGTAAAGGTTTGTTTCTATCATAATTTGAGGCTCTTCTCAAATATGTATCGAAGTAAATTACTTTACCTTTCGGAAGATTTCTGGTTATCCGTTTTCTTTTTTGTTAAAGAGAAAACTTCAACAACCTAATATTTTCAGAAATTAGATCTTACCCTTTTTGAGATCTATATTTGCAGAGTGCTTATAAGGTTTTTTTCCCTCCTGTCTGAATGCCTTCGTGTTATAACGGTAGCACACTCGGCGCGTATTCGAGAGGTTCAGGTTCAAGTCCCGGCGAGAGCATTTATCATTTTTCAAGTATCGAGCTTCAAAAAAAAAGAACCTAATACCTCTACATGCTAATAAAATATTTTAAATTTCATTCAACATTCCATCTCTCATCCTGAAAAATGTATTGCTCTCAGCAATAAAACAGTAATAAATGATCCTATCAAAATCTGTGTTAAATTCAAATCAACTTAAGTACTAATTTTCTACAGCGAATTGTGACACATGAGCTTTACAATTTGGCAGAACAATGAGGGTGGAGGACGCTTATGATAGTAAGGTGCTGAGCTCAAATCTCAGTCAAATCCCTTTTTACCAATAATTCGTCTTGAACAGGGTTTTTGATGATTAGAAGGCTGCATGTGTTTATCGTGATATTTTCCATGTGTAACATGAAAGTTAAATACTTCCCTTAGAAAGGCCTCCAAATAAATATCACTTCTAAAGCACAAAACCCTCATGTGTTCTGCAGAAATTAACAAACTAAGCAACCAACCAACTTTACTTCAGTACAAAGCCATCAAATTGTATTTCGGCAATTAAATTAAAACAATTAGGAGGAAAAGAGAATCTCCTTCTCATTACATTTTATTGAGTTTACGTTTATCCAGAAAGAAGAGAAGACTACAAACATCAAATTAAGCAAAATTCAGAAAAATCTAAATTCAGTTTGCTTAAATTCTAAACTTCAAATTAGCGTAAAGGTGGAGTGATATCTTTTAGAATTTTTGCTTGTATTTGAAATATTTAGGTGTCTTTTTCCTTTTTACTGAAAGAATTTATAAAAAAATATCTAAATTTTAATTAGAATACAGAAAGAAATATTAGTAACTCAATACATTTTATTTATTTCTAATCGAAAATGATTAAAAGGTTTTGGTTGGCTTGATTTTCAATTACTGAACTTATAAAAATACTTTTATACTATACTATTTATTCTTTATTTAGTTTTGAATTGTATGAGCTTTAAAGGTAATTAATTAATTATACGTGCAAGTTTACTCTTTACTGACCACTTTTAACATCAGCATAAATGTATGCACGCAAATTGAACACATCGTTCAGATAATGGGCTTAAAAATTCATTTCATTCATCTGAAGTTCAAATCTTATATTAAGAAGAAATAACCACCAACATTCACATTTAACTTTACCAAACTTATTAATTTGATTTCACATTCATTTTTCTCGTCTGCGCTCGATATGGAAAAGTATTTATTGATTTAATCATTTAATCAATCAGTTCAACCGTGTGAATTTTACGAAGCGTAACTAGCTGTATTTTCTGATAACTTTTCAAGAGAATTTAATTTTCAGTTAAACTCCCTTTAAAAATTTTTGGAAAAAACCATTGTCGCTACTTTTGAAGCAAAATGGTGATTAAAAAATGGTGATAAAATGTTTAAAATGAATGTTATTTTGCTCCTGAACTATAATTTTAGAAATGATTAATTCTGAAAACGTTTCGGAGGAAAGTGCTAACAATTGAAACAATGACCGTATGAATAAAATTAATTTTATAAGAATTAAGATATGAATAAAAAAAATTTCAAAAATATGAAAGCTTTCAGATTTTATAGATTTTCAGATTATTTTTTTCACGTTTTGTTAGCTAACTTTATTTATTAAATATCACGCTATTCGCACTTAAATCGTAAAATTCAATTCAACAGCAATGTCGCAAAATAATTTTAAAATGAGCATATCTTTAGAATTTCCGATACACAGTTTTGCACGCTGAAGATAAAAATATTTTTTCTGTACAACGTTACCATCGCTCGCTTTGAAATCCAGTTTGTTCATCGAAAATCCGTTAAAGGTTTACAAAATATGAAATTGATAATAAAACAAATTCCAAATTTCAAATTTGGGTTTCCAGATGGCCATATTCGGGTGGAAACGTTCAATATTCAAAATTGGATGGTTCTAGGTACCGTTGGTTTATCACAAGGCGAGAAACATACATACATTTATGCAGATTCTTCATTATTTAATTTCTTTAAATATAATAGAGGGCTGTATTATTTAGTGGCAACAATTTGAAAAGTGAATCAATGCAGAATACGAAACGACGCAAAATGCCAAAATGAAATTAATAGCCCTTCTGGGTTAACACCTTTTGGGCTAAAAATTAATTTTATAGGAATTCAGATGGAAAGGAATTTAAAATTTGAATTTTAACGAAATTTCAAGTTTTAAAAACATAAGAATTAAATCATTCGTAGCAGGTAGAAATTAAAAGCGATATTTATAGCCAACAGTTCCTATTAAAAATGTAATAAACATAAATCCTGTCAAAAATATAATGTTCGAGTTGCAAACTATACATACATTATTGTTCGTAAGAAACAAAACATTTAGAGATAGAGAAATAAGGCTAAAAGGTTTTGCCTTTTTTTTTCAGGATGCGCAAAATTGGTGAAAAGGAGAAAGTAATTAGAGCTTCAAAACAAAGTGTCCCTTCCTTAAATAATCATTTAACCTGTTTCGTGTGTTTCCCGCAGTAACTTGCTGATTTGACTGAAGCCTAGTTCCTATGGGTAAGAAGATGGTTTGGTTTGGTACATTTGGCAAAGCATACGAGGGCTTTTTGCCTAAGGAAAGGGATGCCTCCTTGGGGGACATTTTGAGAGAAACTGACTCGCATCCACTTTACACATGGGAAAAACCACCAAAACGCCCATGGATTGAAACACCAATCACCTGGGATGAAACACTGGTTGAGTTAGCGGTGTTCAGGTACTTTACTTCACGGCGGATGGTGGGCGGGATAAGCAGAGTCAATAATATTTGTCCTGTAAAAACTTAAATTTTGGGTATATTCCTTTAGGATGACTTTTAAATTCCAAAACTTAGAGAAACCCATGTGTTTCGAATAGGACTCGGCATATTTATATTAAAACCCGTTATATCAATAAACAACTTATTATCAGTTTTGTAAACATATATTTTAATCAATGGGATCTTGTTTATGTTGATCTATTGCCGGGGCACATTCCGCTATCGACTCATTGCTCATCATAAAATTCCTTAAAATTTCATCGATCTCCAGGGGGACCCAACACACCCCACTAGGAACTTCTGCAATAGAAGAATATACTGAGGAAGTATTGCAAGCGAGGAATTGCGACTGGTCGCAGAATGTATTTATGTATGACATCATTAATGTATGAATATTCCTTATGATTGCTTGAAATTTTCTAAAAAGCAGCTTGCTTTTAAATCCAGAAGCATGGCATCCAACTACACTGCGCAAAAAAAGGGCGGTTCTATACCTCCCGTTCTACTGGGACGACTGATTAATTCAAATTGCGTTTTCCATGTCTCGAAATCGCGACTTAGGATATGTATTAGATTTATATATAGCACATTTAATATAGGTATTTTGACACAAAATCGGACTTTTTCGGAAATGACATGCCAATTTTTTTCCATATTTCGATTCGACGACTCAAATTATGCCAAACTGAAACGTTTTGAAAAAATCGCAGGAGTAGTTTTTAAAAACTTAGCTCTCAAAGTTATAGCTCCTCATTGTTAATCCAATTTGGTATGCATTTATTAATATCTCTTTTATTATACTTACTTGATTCCTACTTTCACAGTTCGAAATTTAGATTCACTCCAAATAAAATTCACCCATTTTCATGTTTTATTTACAAATAATTTTTATAAATTTTTGAAAAACAATTTTGAATTATAACCTCTAAACGTTTTACCATCAACTTAAAGTAGATGTATTTCTAAGTATACCTGCTAAAAATTATAGCTTTTTATTCAATTTATTCAATTTTATTAATTTATATGTTGGCGCATTTTGAAATCTGGCATATTTGTTGAAAACGATAATAACATTTAATGTGGTTTACGTTCTTTGCTAAATATATTTGAAAGTAGGAACGATGTGACATTTTTTCCGCTCCTGTGCAATGGAAGAGATAGGAAAATAGGTTGCCATGTATTAAGAAGTTCGTCAAATGAATTATTCTTGGCGCAAACTGAAAAAAATCCGCTAAGATAAATGTTTGAACTTCTCCGCAAATTTTTCACCAAACTTTATAAACTGTAATATTTAGGCGTAATTTGAATCGTAGAATCGAAACATGGAAAAAAAAGTAGTATGTAATTTCAGAAAATGACCCATTTTGTGTCAAAATACCTATGTTAGAACAATTTGCTATATATAAATGTAATATATGTCCTAAGTCGCGCTTTCGGGACATGAAAAGCGCAATTTGAATTTCGTCAATCGGCCCAGTAGAAACTATCCCTTTTTTTTCGCAGTGTATATTCATTTTACCCGCAATTTGCGGCACACGCACACAATTTTCTTGGTGTGTTTCACTTTAGTGGTGGGGATACATATGCGACCATCATTTTCACGTGAAATAAAACCATGAACTGTCACAGAAATTACATTCTGCTATGCATGCTGCCACATACGACATCTGGTGCACTACTGCACTCAGAAAGTTAGTTGCTCAGACGAAGAAAATAATCTGAGAAATGATTGATTCGTCCTTGATCCAACGCGAAATAAATTAACAGTGACGCGCCGTGATAGATAATATGAGTGAATGTATTTCTATTTGCCGTTGCTGAGCAAATGCAAGGATGAAGCGAAACGGCCAGTCAAAGACATATATGCAATCATATAGGAATATTGATAGCATAGATATAGAAGAAGTTTCGGAACGAAAGCGAAATTTGTAAATCATACAGATGCAATAAGCCGCAATCGTTGCAGATTTAAATCATATTTCTTTTACTGGAGTTAAACATTTTTCAGCCACAAATAATTACCCACATTAGCCGCCCCTATTCCAAACTAGTTTCAGTTTAAATATTGTTACGATAGGAAGAAAATCAACAAGCAGCTTCTTAGCGAGAACAGAGGTAGAGGCAAAGTGCGCAATTATTACAGTAGGATAATTTATTAAAAGAAAGTTTTCGGTTCCCGAAATTTTTAGCTAAGCTCCGAAAAAGCTACGCCATCATCGTTATGTAAAAGTCATATGTTAGGATTAATCTTTATCAGACACAGTTCAGGAAACGTTGTTACTATATTTAGAACAAGCTAGCCAAAGGAGAGAGGGGAAATACCAAAATTAAAATTAAGCATTAAGGGGCTATTGCTAACTGAAATTATAATCTGTATTTAAATATTTCTATTACCTAAATTAAAACAAAGAAATTAAGGGGCTACTGCCGAGTTAAGCCATCGTTTTGATTTACATATTGCAATTATTACCTATATTTAAATGTTTTTAATATCGAAACTAAACGAATTAAGAGATTATTGCTGATTTAATTCAAATTTTGGATATTGTTCGGAGAACAGCCTTGGTTGCGCCAACTTGGCTTCTTTAAGGTATGGGCGACATTTCATCATGCCAACGGAAGTAAATACTACAGATAAGCAAATACTACAGAATAAATACTACAATAATAAATACTACAGTAATAAATACTAATTACTATACTACAATAATAAATACTAATAATAAATACTACAGATAATCAATCCCTTAGCAAGGGAAAAGTATTACGGCTGTCTACCTAGAGGAAGTACGTCATCGAATGACATCCATTGCCTGCCATACCACAATAAGCTGTTTCTCCCTTTAATTACGTTACTACAATAATAAATACTACAGATAATAAGTAATACTACAGATAATCCTTTAGCAAGGGAAAAGTATTACGGCTGTCTCTCTAGAGGAAGTACGTCATCGAAAGACATCCATTGCCTGCCATACCACAATAAGCTGTTTCTCCCTTTAATTACTATACTACAATAATAAATACTAATAATAAATACTACAGATAATAAGTAATACTACAGATAATCCTTTAGCAAGGGAAAAGTATTACGGCTGTCTCCCTAGAGGAAGTACGTCATCGAATGACAACCATTGCCTGCCATACCACAATAAGCTGTTTCTCCCTTTTTGGGGTCAAGGCTGTTTTCCGAACAATATCCCAAATTTTTTATTTACATATTTTTATCTTACATATAGTATATGAGATGATAATCTTCCTTCTGTGTTGTACTATGTCCAGAAAAAATCCCAGCATGATGTATTTTTCTTTAAATCAGTTTCAGCATACTCATTCAAGCACAGACGCCCTCCATCTCACTCTCCCGCAAATACCGTGGAAAGAAAAATTGAATCCTGTCACGCCAGTAATGTCTTCTACGTTGTTGATACGCATATATAGTTGTAAGGACCAAGCTCAATTATCTGCGGAATACTCAGTCATTTTCTCAGCCACTACGCGTTTCCAAAACAATCAAGCCTAATTTACGTGTGGCTACATTTGACGTTCTCATTTGCATAGCTTTTGAATTTATGGATGAATAAAGCGGAACAGGTAGTATACCGTATATTGCTTCAAATATTAAGAGAAAAAAATAGCTACATTTCTTCTAGATTTTCTCCAGTTTATAAACATCAGTGTATAAACATGAGACTCGTAGTGTCGTAAAACTAAAAATACATTCATAGCTGGTACTCTAGTATTCAAACCTACATCGAAAAATATCTTACAAATTTTAAATCTGAGAGATGATAGCTAGGGTTCATTCACATTAAAAAGTTTATTTTTTATTTACA
Source organism: Stegodyphus mimosarum (assembly GCA_000611955.2). Classification (NCBI taxonomy): domain Eukaryota; kingdom Metazoa; phylum Arthropoda; class Arachnida; order Araneae; family Eresidae; genus Stegodyphus; species Stegodyphus mimosarum. The sequence goes on along the minus strand of KK122452.1, from coordinate 131,485 downwards.
AAAATATCTCTTGCCTTGAAAAGGTGAGTTCGCAATCATAGTAGGAAATTCCAAGACGTATTATTGTTATTTAGCAAGAAACATGGAGCAGGTAAAGCAAATTATACAGCCTTCCCAATTACTGTAAACTAAGAGGAAAGGCGGGTAAAGCACTTAGTTTCGCATATTCTTAAATCAGCAAATGGAATGGCGTAGTAAAAATAAAAAAGAAAAGAAAAAAAAACTACTGCTAATGAGAAAAACCACATCTCATCAATAAAGGAAAAGTATACCAGACTGAGCTAAAAGAGAGAATTACCAGTATTACAGATTCTTTCCGAATATTAATCACCAAAATCGACTTTTACTTTTGAGATATTGCTACTGTCATCATGAAACATACTTTCTTATATGTTTACTCGTACTCGCAATTACGTTCATAATTTTATTTTACTTCTTTCTACATTTGTTAATAGCGTTGGCTCTACTGCTATTATGTACAGAAAAATTTACTCTTGGTATTACTAAATATGAAAATGTTATTTATTTAAATGTAACATATGTTTTAACACATTTTGCAAATAAATTGCAAAAATGTAGAAAGATAACACCAAAATAAGAAAATAAAATTACTTTTGTATTTAATAGACCTGAAATTCAGAAGTAAAAGCTTTCATTATATAAAATAAAATGATTAAGAAACATAGAAAACAGTTCCCCTAATTTAAACTTAAAATTAGGCAAACATTCCAACATAAGGTTTACTTTTTCCTTAAAATCTAAAACTTAACTTAAAAAATTAGAGTTTATTGCTTAAAACATAATAGCACATTTCTTAGAACCTAAGAAGAGGTTTATACGTGTATAATTCTCTAAAAACTATGTGTCCCTTGAATTGAATCAATTAAAATTTTTCGTGATTCCTAATTATTCTCAAGTAATATAATTTTTTAAACTATCAATTTAAACAGGAATAATGTTTTTGTTTTAATAAATCAAAGCCAGGTGCTCGAGAATATTTTCTGTCTGTGCTTTTGTGTCTTGGGTGCACTCATTATACTTTACTTTGTACCAGTCTTTTTCTCTGTTGGTGTGACTGAATTAATTTTGATTTGTTTTTTTTTAAATTATGGCAAAATACTCGAGGACTATCTGCCTAAGAGGAGGGACTCCTTCGTGGAGGACGTTCAAGGGCCTCGTATTCACGTTACACATGGGGAAAACCACAAAATGCCCACGAAGTCTACCCGTTCGCCGGAATCCGAACTCCGGACCGAACTACTGGAGTTTAGCGACTTTACCGCTCGGGCGCTGGTTGGCTCCGTGACTGAATTTAACCGGTGCATCTGAGATTCAGTGACGTTCTAGAGTCAAAGAAATAGAAACATAGTTCTTAGAGTCATTAAAAGAGATACTAATTTACAAATTAAATCGCTTTATATCTCAGGAAATTAGATAAAATAACTGCTGCATAGGGGAAATTCATAATTTATGATTTCAAACTTTTTCCAAGGAATTCCGTATAAATCAGTATTGAGGAAATATAAAAGCTACACAACTCAGTTGGTATGAGTACCAATAAGTTGACCACACCACTTCTTTTAACATGAGTATTTCACATTGCCACTTTATTTATGAAAAGTACAAGGTATTTCTCTGTATGCATTGATTAATTTTCTCTATATAAGTCAGTTGCTGAGATCTAAAAATTCTTCCGTATATTACTATTCTGTATGCGGTAATTATAGCTTTTTCTGAGCGATATTCTGACGCTTTATGATAAAAGTGAAGTGAAAAATAAAAATGAAATTTCCCAGCATTCCATATGAAATATTCATTCAACAATCGTCCTTAGAAAAGGAAAGACAATTATATTAATCAATCAGAAAAGACACAAATATAGCATGCAAATTCAGCTATCTAAAGTCAAGGAGTTACAAATAAAATTATACTTTCAAATTCATAGACGACAAACTAGATCTTCTAGAGGCGTATGAGAAACTGGATTTTCTAGAGGTGCTTCCCATTAAAAAAAGCTTTCAGTTCTACTTAATGATCTAAGGTTTAGTCCGAATTCGCCATCAGTTTTTAAAGAAATTATCTTCATGTTGGCTTCATTTTTCATCAATAGATTGAGACAAAAGCTATATTTTCACTTTTTTGGAACTTCATACATATATACTTCCAATTTTTTTTCCTGTTATTTTCACTGGTACTTTATGAGCAAGCTTGTCTTTCAGCATTTTCGTTCTTACAGTAGAGGAGGTTGTAGAGTAAAATTTTCGAATTTCGTACTAGGAGTTCTAAAAATTAATACTGAATACTGTCGTTTGAAAGTCTAATAATAATGCAAGTTTGCTTAGAATTTTACTCTAAGACTCGTATTACACTCATATTACACGTGGGTCTCATACATGACTTGAAAGCAGCTGAGGAGCCCGATTTTTTTAATAAAATTTCAAACTAAATTTTAACTCACTTTCAAATTTCACTTGCTAAATTTCATCAAAACATACATAAAATAATAATAATAATGTAACGGAAAAAATTCAAATTTATCGTGCTTATTTTCTGTCCGAAATAAATTTCTGTATGTTACATTTCGTAATTCAAATGCATTAGCAGCTAAATATCAAACTTTCTGATTGATATTATTTTAAATAAGAGCAAAAATAAAAAATAAAAAAAGCTGAAAGCCTTCAGATTTTACATTACGTCCAAAACGGCGTTTTTTGACGTTTTGCGTGTTATCTTTATTTATTAACTCTCTGACCGGCCAGGGTTTTCTTTAAGAAAGGACAATTTTCCCAAAACTGATACCAGAAAAATTTATTTTCTTGATTTAATGTAAAAAATTTCCTGGCATTTTATACCTGGATTTATGTACTTTTAATATATTGCCTTAATTTCTTTAACATATTTTAATATGCCCGTATATATAAGTTCGTACAGATATCACAAAAAGTATTCTAGGCCGTATATATGCGGCCTTGCCGGTTAGAGGGTTCATGTTCTTTGCACTTAAACCATAAAACAGCAATATCGCAAAATAATTTTAAAATGAGCATATCTTTACAATTTCCGCTATACAGTCTCTCGCGCTGGAGATAAAAATACTTTTTTTTCGTACAATGTTGCCATTGCTTGCTTGTTGCGTTTGTTAATCAAAAATTTGTTAACGTTTTACAAAATATGAATAGATAATAAAACAATTCCAAATTTGGGCTTCTAGATGCCCATATTCGGCGAAAGATAAGGTTATTAAAAATGTGATGGCTCTAGTTACATTTGTTTATCCCAATACGCGAAACATATATATATATGCGGATTCCTCATTGTTTAATTTATTTAAGTATAACACAGGGCGATAATATTTGGTGCCAGCAATTTGAAAAGTATTTAGTGATTCAACTCAAAATGCCAAAACGAAATTAATAATCCTTATGGGCAAATTGCCCCTTTGGACTAATAATTCTAACATATTGAATTTAATATTAAATACTAACATAAAATAAATAAAACGTAAGATATGCTATACAAAAGAGCAATTGTTATTATTAACATGAAATTACATAAAGCAATTATTATTAACATAAAATAAGCAAATTAGGAAAAATTTATCAAACTGCACGAAAGCCTTTCCAGTGGAACAAGATTTGAGAATAAATAAAGACAATTTCTATAATTTACGTTTTACATTTTTTATCGAGACGTGTAGAAAAAAACATATGTTGTAAATAACTGAACATTTCGCAATTTTTACTTTTACGACGTCTTTAGACCTGATGGCGTCTCAAGTTTGATAATATTTGTAGCCTTGAAAAAGGTTATTGGGAACAATTGGGTTGGCAAAAAAGTAATTTTCTGTTTCTTAGGTAAAATAAAACTGCATTATTTTCTATGAAAAAAAGGAACTATAATCAGTAAAATATCTCACATTCTAAGCACTATTTAAGCTCATCATTTTTACTGAAATATTTACCATTTAAGGAGTTTTTCAAACTCGAAATATATGATAATCCGATGGTGCAAGTTCTTGGCTATATAGGAAAGGCAACACCACTTCCCTGTAACTTCGTACGTGTTGTTAATATGTGTAAGGCTTCGCATTGTCGTGATGGAACAGGATTCTTTGTTGTTTGCTAATTCTGGCTTTTTCTGTTTGTTTCTTCCCCACTTTTATAAGCTGTTGCTAGTAACATCTGAATGCTGCTGAGGTTTAGTTTTGTTGCTGAGGAACAGTTCAAAACGCCCAACACTTCTGCAATCTCACCAAATTCACAGCATGATGTTTCTCTGTTGCAATTTATCTGTGCTGATTTATCATTGCTTGGACTATATTATTTTTACTTCCTTGTACGAAGTAAAAAGGAAGTATTGTAATCGCGAAAAAAATTGCGGGTACCATATTTCAAAGAAAATATCTATTTTCATCGCTATCGAATGCAATTTAACGATGTTTTTTAATGACATCCGTACGTAAGGACAGAATAAAG
>KK122452.1:101230-126993 GCA_000611955.2 Stegodyphus mimosarum | reverse complement strand
TCCCCAAATCATAATAAAACTGATTTAAAATGGATTCTGAAGAGATTTTTTCTTGGCGTCTGTGAGTATGTAGGTACCGCATAACTTAAAAACGAGTAGCCTCAGAAGGCTGACATTTTGTATATAGGGCTGCTATAACATGCAGATGTGCACCTCGCATTTTGATTGCAATCCGCCGCACTGAAAGTATATATATATATTCATAATGAAAGTAATTAAAAGTAAATTAATAAGCCCAAGACTTGCGCTAAAGCTGCAAAGGAGAGTTTTTTTTATAATTTCTAGTGAATTATATATATATATATCCACTCTGTTACGCGGCTCAGTGAGCACAATTTCTTTATTCTTATAAGTTTGTAAATTGTGCGTTTTCTGTTTTAAAAATTATTGAATTATGTTGTTTTTTTCGGTTAAGATAGTTATGCCATTTAGGTAACCTGCATGCAATAATGGTGGAATTATCAACAATTTAAAAGTTTTTAAGTGCGACTAAGCCTAATTTTTGATTATGATAGCGGAAATATTTATTTACGTCTGAAGCTTAGAAGAATACTGGATTTGTTGCCAGTCTAGAGAAACTAAGCTTCGCAACAACAAAGTAACATCTTTTATTATTCCGAATTAAATAATGCTTGATTCATTCTGGAATTATCATTTAAGTTATTAGCTGGTTTTGGAATGGAAACTGTAATTTTAATTGTTTTAACTGTACTTGGTGTTTTATGTTTTTCTATATCTTTCAATTTTTAACGAAAATATTTTGAATTTTTATGTATTTTAGCCTTACCGCGAAGTGAGAACTGAATTAATTAGTAGCGCCTGCGCATTAGATAAGAGGTGCTGAATCGTCTTTGAAAAACAGTTTCTTTTTGTTTGTTTAATTTCTTTTATACATAGTTTTAGATTTATTATAGTATTTGAACAGAACGTGTGGTAATTCTTCGGATGCTATAATTTTTGGTCACTGATTTATAAAATGAATGAGATGTAACGCTGTTAGATGAACCTAGCGCAGAAGTGTGGCTATGGTAAATAAATATGGTGAACTTAAAAAGAGTGTATTTATTCTATTGCGGTTTATGTGTTATCGACGAAGTATATTTAATACAAAATTCGTAATTGTTAATTCAATATTCCATACAAGGAAGTCATGTGGTGTACAAGTCATATTTTTTTATTAATGTTATTGTAGAAGATTGACTTTTCAGCATTCGATGATAATTCATTTGAATCAAGGGTCGATTGCATTACAATTGAAATACGGATCATAAATATTGATCCGTTGTGTTTAGAGAATTTATTTCACTTCATGGAGAACCGAATTATCGAGCTTCTTAATGAGTTAAAGGCATTTTATGCGGTTTTAAATTGTTGCGTGTGATATGTTTCACCTTTTTGCAAACTTGCGCGTAGTTATATGACGATCCGATTTAATTATAGTTTTAATTTTGATATCCTGAATTTAGAAGGTCGGCCAGAATGTTGATCACCTTCAAGCAAAATTATCTCCGGAATCAAATTTTTTAAAACGAATTCTGACACATGCATTCTGTTAAGCAATCAACACCATAAATGTTATGTATATCTCCGTGAGCTTCAGCCGTATTTTTACCTTAGTGAAAATTAAAAAGGTAAAATATGACGAAAATGTTTATTTTTGCGTCCCATGTTAAAATTGGCTTTAAAATAATAGCTAGAAGCAAAAATACAGGGAATTTCTTTTTATTGTAAACTAAAAGTGTTAGCGATCAAATCGGAAAAGGTAAAATAATATAAGATTGGCGCAGAAACGATTATAATAAAACGAACGATATAACGGAACGATTATAATGCCTATCTATTTGTGCAAATTGAATTACTTTCTTGCCAATGAAATATCTTTATCAAGGACTCTGGATGCTCATCGGTCAATTGCTCTTTTACTAAATTTTCAAGCTACGAAAAAAATTGTTCAGATACATTCACTGTTCTTTTTGCAAAAATTTCGATTAAGAATATTTATCTTTTGACAAATACTAAAGGAAGTTAATCAGAATTGTATCTTCAAATGTCTGAACAAGATTTGTATCAGACTGTAAATTAATTAGTTCCGTTTGTATATTTTCTGGTGCGTTATTCGTGTTCGCTTTTAATGGTAACGAAAATAATTTAAAAACGGATTCCAAATCATTAAATTCCTTAAATCTGCCTTCAAATTCAAATTGTCTTAATGTCTTAATTAGGCTATTTTTCTTGCATAGTGAGATTTTTCATTTGGAATAATACGCGGAATTAAGACATAGAAAACTGTGGGAAGATTTTTTGATTTTATTTGTGTTTCCCATAATTGAAATATAACTTTAAAAGCTCTAATAGACGCGTACATGACAGTGATAAGTTTATCCTTTCCTTGCAATTCTTTACCTACAATACTTAAACGGTTGTTAAATGCTAAATGGTTAATGTGAGAAGAAATTCTGAATCAGTTATCCAGGTATTATTATTCAGTTCATAAATGCTTTTATTGTTTTGAGTCACGAAAATTTGATTTAATTTATTAAATCAAAAAACCTTTTTAATACAGATCCTCAACTTAACTGTCTTATCGCGTTACAAAATTATTTTTCAGTACGTACTTTCCATTTCTCCTACATGGTAACAAATTCTCGATAATTCAGACCTTGTTCACGGGCAACATTTATTGTTTTAATTACCATTTCCATAGTATCATCCGTTTGCGAACTTTCAATACAGAGTGCTCCTTAATTAATAATGAAATGTACAGAGAAACGTGTTCTGATAATATCTTCTCTCACTATATTTCTTAATTTTAACGTTACTCCATTTTTAGCAACCACAGCAGCTGCACCATCCCTTGCATATCCAACCATTTATTCCAATTTAAATTATATAATTCTGTTATATTTTTCAATTCAGAAAAAAACATTCTGTGTAAATGTTTTTTCGTTCATATGAATTACTTCCAGTAACCCTTTAACTACTTTAAAATCACCATTAGCAAGCCGTACGACAACGTCAAGCTGCATTATGTTTGTGATATCAGTCTTATCATCAACTGTGTACTGAGAATGCTGCAAAATCTATATTTTTTCATTTAACTGACATCTAAAACCACTAGAAACTTCGTCATTGCCTTTTGCTGCTACGTTGGCTGACAAACTGATTACTTTTAAACCAAATTCGCTGAAACAACCTTGTATTTGACGTGCATTTACCAAAAACACTCAATCGATTTCAAGGGCAGCTACAGGTCCCTCCTCATCAGGAGAACAAAATATCTAGAAAGGGACCTTTCTAGATATTTTGTTCTGTGATGTAACAATTTTAAGCGACGGATACTGGTGTAAAAAGGTTTTACAAGTTACTTTGTCTCCATCTGTATAGAAATATGAATTTTTTAACTGTACATCTAGTTTACCAGTTAGTGACTGACTCATGAAAAGTAAAAGTACTTACTGACTTGTGAAAATATCGGCGCACTAGCATATAGAAGTTTTATCAAACTTGGCGAGTAAGATTATTGATTGCACCGATGTCCAACATTAGATTAGGTATGCAACCTGATATGCAAGCATATAAAGTCTATAATTTTTTCATTTAACTTACATCGTAAATCTATCCGTTGCATTTCGTTCACATTCAATAGCAATCACACATATAAAAACAATCCACGTTCTAATGTTGGAAATTCTAATGGTGTTTATATTGTGAATTCTCATTTCCTGAGATGATTATCTCTCGCGGGTCTCTCAGAGCTCTGCTATATATGCCTTACGTATGTATGATTCGACTACCTCACCCGCGACTATAAACTCAAACACGCACGCACCGTTCGGACCGAATTATTCTTAAGCATAGGGTGGAAAGTTCGGAACTTTCTTTCCATCGAGCATATAAATTCTCTTTTCTTCGGAGAAGAGAAGAAACTTCAACGTAGCATTTCACGTCGCAGCAAATAATAATGCCCTTTTGGACGAGTCTATGTGTTTTGGCAGAATACCATCCAAGGTTGCATTTCAGACGGTTGAACTATACTTGCGCTAGCTTCGAAATCAATTGGAGTGTAATGGCAGCTGCAATGTTTGTTAATGCCGTTCTGTTTCCTTAATTAACAGTGCATTGCAATCCCTCGCGAAATAATTTACGCTATATCGAAATTTGTAAGCACCGCATTAAAACAAATGTATAACTGTTATGCATTGCCGGACAGCATAAAACTGCTTCGAAGGCCGCCAATTTGAAGATACTGCTCCAAGAAACTTATAGCAATTTTAAAGTTTCCTTTAAGAGACGTATAAACGCCCTAGTATATAAACAACTGCACTACTTTAAATAATAAATAATTTAAAAACTTGTTTCTTGTTGCAAACTCATAGCATCTACAATAAAAGTTTTAAAGTGTTGTCAGAATTTTATGTAAACCTTAAAAGTAAGAACTGGAGACAAATACAATAATGTGTTCCTTTAAAAAATAATAAAATTAAAATACTAAGTTGAGTGTCTGTAAATATTGAATATTCATTTAACGAGAGAAGTGAGTTTTGCTGATAAATTCATTAGAAACCTTAATGAATGAAAAATCAATTCCGAGAGAATTAAAGCTTAACATCTCAGCAAAAAGCCACAAAAAGTATTAAGGAATGGATGTCTCGGCTCACCACTTCATTTACAAAATATGATAAAAGAAATATAAGTAATTTAACATCTCTTGACAACACACTAACGCAAATTAAGAGAAAAACAAACAAAAAAATTGGAAGATTTTGACACGGCTTTTGTACTTACATGACAAAAACGTATGTTAAAAGAAGACGAAAAATGGGATGTAGTTGACACTGTTTCTTTAACCAAAAAAGAGCAATTTTGAACATAATTGTAGTAGATTCGGAGATACGGAAAATGTCAAACGATCAAGGAAATGTTATGTTTTGTATAGTACAGAGTCTCCTGAAATGCCCGTTGAATATTTAAAGCACAGGAGCACTAAAGAGCCAGTCTTTCGGCTTCTTGCAGCTGAAATCGGAAGAAGAGACTGATGACGTAGTTGAGCTGGAATACATTTCTTTACTGTTCTTTAGCTTCATGAATACCTTATTCTTTCTCAAGTCCAAGTACTTGCTTAACAGATGATATAAGCCTAAAATCTAATTCATGAAATTATAAATTACGTATTTAGATTGTTGTGTCGGTTAAAAGATGCAATCAAATTCTCATTTATAAAATATAATTTTGAATGTTATATTTAATGCAAATTATTTCAACAATTAAGTACGGGCTCAAACATGTAATCCAGGTTATAGATAATAAAATATCTAGCATTCTTACACTGTTTTACCAAATCGAGCCTGTTGGTGATAGTTAAGAGAAAGTTCAGAAATGAAAGAATTTCGAAATTAAACTGTTCGTTTGGAAGTAAGATTAAAAATTTCACTTATCAATGATAATTTGATTATTCAAGTTTTTTTCACCTACACCTCATTGGCGCCTAATAATCACACGCAATAAAATTTACGAGTATTCTTGAGCTATAACGCTGAGTGGACAAATAAATTGAATATGGTTAGTTAATTAGAAAAATTTGTTAAGATTATTTTTTATTTGATGAATAATAGATTGAAAATTAGGAATTTAATTATTTAATCACGCTAATGAAAGGTAGCATCATTAAACAATGATTTACTTAATACGTACACTGTGAAAAGAAAAAAAATAGAACAGTGAAAAAAAGGAGCAAATACTCCCATTCTACTAGTCCGATTGAGGAAATTCATCTTGCGTTTTTCGTATCTCGAAAGCGCTACTTAGGATGTGCATTAAGTTTATATATAGCATTGATCTAATATAGGTATTTTGACACAAAATCGGACTTTTCTGAAATGTGTAAGTTTTAGTTAAACTAACAAAGTTTTATTTTAATTTTTACTTTTTCGATCTCTTCTCATTTCAACTTCCCGTTAGAATAAGCGCGCGTTTCAGCTTTATGCTAATTTGAAGTGGAGCCAAGTTCTATTTAAACGAAAGGTAGAAACCTTTCAGTATGAGAGAGCTTTTAGTCTCAGACCACGGTTACTTTATTCGATGTTCTCCTGACTAGCTAGTATTTAAATTCTAAGCCGTAGCGCTTTTACGTGATTACTTATTGAAGTAATTCCAAGTGCGTCAATATTAGTTCAATCTTGCTACGCACCATTTAGTTGAGAGGCCAACCTCGCGTTATAGCTCTGTGAGCAACGACTATTTAATTTCTATTTAGCTTTAGTTTAAATTATTTGATTGTTCATTTTAGACCCAAGTGGGGGCTCTATTTTCTGTATCCCTCCCGAGTTGGGAAGTGGTTGTAAATAATTGTGATTTAATAAAAGAGGATTTTCAATCCCTTTAAAGTGCAGTTCGTCTACCAACTTAATCACAATATTCTACCTCAGAACATAGCTGCATTCAGCTTCCTGTTCCAGATCAGGATTTAAGGAGTTCACGAAGATGTTTTCCAAGAATATGCACCGAACACTCAGTCCTGACAAATGGCATGCCATTTTTTTCCATATTTCGATTCTGCGACTCAAATTAAGCCAAAGTGGAAAGATTTGTCAAAATCGCACAGGTAGTTTTTAAAAAATTAGCTCTCAAAATTTTAGATCCTCCATGTTAATTTAATTTGATACATATTCATTAATATCTCTTTCTTATTAAAAGTATTTGATTCCTTCTTCTAGAATTCGAAATTTAGGCTTAATTCGAATATAATTCGCCCACTTTTTATGATTCATTTTTTAAATTTGTGTTTTTAAATATTTTTTATGATTTTTTCGAAACGCATTTTGAATTATAACCTATAAAAATTTTACTATCATCGTACAAGATTTGTTTCTAAGCACATCTGCAAAAAACTAGAGTTTTTATTCAAAATTTCCTAAGATATACGTGAATTTACATATTGACGTGTTTTGAAATTTGGCATATTTTTTATAATAATGCCAAATGTGGTTTACGCAGTTTGTTAAAATTATTTGAAAGTATGAACGATGACTTTTTTCCGGTCGTGTGCAATGGAAAATGGGAAAGGAAAACAGGTGGCCATAAATTAAGAAGTTGACCAAGCGAGTTATTCTTGGCGTAAACTGAAATAAATGCGAAAAGAAAAATTTTAAATTGTTTTCGTTAATTTCTCACCAAAAATGACAAAATTTAGTATTTAGATATAACTTGACTCGTAGAATCGAAATATGGAAAACACTTGGCATGCCATTCCAGAAAAGTCCGATTTTGTATCAAAATACCTATATTAGAACAATGCTATATATAAATCTAATTTACATCCTAAGTCGCGCTTTCAAGACATGAAAAACGCAATTTGAATTTCGTCAATTAACTCAGTAGAACGGGAGATATAGAACAGTCCGATTTTTTCTCGCTCAGTGTACGTATTGGTTTCTACCATTGTTTGTAACTTGCGTATATGCGAAAGTTCTAAAGATACATTCTTGTGAACTCTGTTTTGGAAGTTGGTTTGTCTGTGAAATGATAGCCTATGTTAATACAGGTATGGATTGTGCCTGGAAATTTTGGAATAGTGTTCGGTTTTGTAACGTTTTGTGTTCAGGAAATTAGAATAATGGGAAGAATTAGACAAGAGGAAGCCCACGATGTGACACGCGAAGATTGTTTAAGCCGTATTTTCGATTCTGATCCACTGGAGTCTACTCCACAGTTTGCAGGTTTTGACATAGAGTGTAATTTTTCTGAAGTAGAGTTAAGCTTATTATATCACACGTTGGATGGTCCAACTCAAAAGCATTGGCAGCCAATAGAGTAAAATTAACTTGGGAAGCAACTTTTATCTACGATAATTCCAGATTACGGAGAAAAAAAGGGATTTAAAATTTGTTCTAGAATCTCTTAAAGACTGCTTTTGTGCATTTCAAAATTTGCATTTCCATTAGAGAGAACTGTTTCAATCCTTTCACAAGCCTTGCGAATCGATTCGACAACATGCAGCTCTCCTCAAAGCTGTATCATATAAAACCTGTACTTCTGAAATGAAAAGATTATCCAACACCGGAAGCTCCCTAACTACACTTATTACTGTCAGTTTTTATGAAACAATTACTCCTCATCTCAAGTGGCTGCTGCTTGCTCAAAAGCTTGAATCCTTCCTCACTGAAAAAAAAACTCACCATGGCCGAAGAGTTTAGTTTGGAATAAATTACAAGGACTCGGATTAATGATGAACTTTCAAATGGGCTAGTCCTGAATCCCCTTAAACTCTAATTTGCATTAGTTGTCAAGAGTATGAGCAGTTTGCAAATGCAACTACAAACGTTATGGTTAAAACTGTGGCAACTGATTATACGTTGTTTCCAATGTAATTAATTGTACATTTAAGCAAAATTTCTTTCAGGGTTATCAACATACTTGAAATCAGGGAAAACCAAGGAGGTTTAGCATCATAGTGGTTTCGAGTCTAATTAATTGACAAAACACTCGACAAGACGCGCGTTCAAGTTCACAGCAGTTTCGAAATAGATACGCTTTGCTTTATGAACATTTAATGCGCAAGCGCAAATTTACGACCCGATTTATATAAGAAAATTTTGAGCAGAGACATTCTCCAATTCGGCCCAGAAAGTAGACATTGAGAAATGCACATGATATTAAAAATTGTATCCATTCAATCTTCATTGCCTATCATTCACTGGTTAATTGAGGGTAAAGCAATCAACTTTCTACTCGACTCGGGTACAGTGGTATATTTATTAGACTCTAAATATTTAGAAAGGTAAGAAAATTCAGTTTGAAAAATGATAATATTTTCCTAGACAGAATCTCAAGTATATAATTGAAGTTACTAGAAAGATTAAAGTGACTTTCTGATATTTAAAATTCTTCAAATTTTTGAAATTCACTTGTCGAATTTCAAAAGAAAGTTTGAGGAATTTTAAATATCAGAAATCTCGCTTTCAAATCAATATAGATCTATCTTGGGCAGACAATAAATAAAATAAAATAAATTTGGATTTTGAAATGCAAAAATTCATCTGGAAAAATCTAAGCCTTCAGTGACGTGCAAGATCCCCTTTAACGACCTCAAATAATTTGAAGAGGATTCGTGATAGACTGGAGGACTTTTGATTTGCCATTTCGTGAATAAAATGTTAGGGTAAAATAAACACTAAGGCCGACTTGTAGAATGTTCTAAAGAAACTTTCGGAATAATCTGCTCATAAGAAAATTATCATAATCAGATCGGTTCACAAAGCAAAATTTTTCAATATTTTTTCCATAAAAATAGCGGATATTTTGGCAAACTCGTTTCACATCAAAAAGAACTTAAGATAGATATACCTAAATTTTTAAAAGTACAAAAACCGCCAGTAGTTCTGGTGAATCCAATTTCGCTAGAGGCAGGAAAAGTTTTCGAAAGTTGGAGGTGGGTGATTTTATTTTTTTACGTTTACCACAGCCCAGAAAGAAAAACTGCAGTAAGTACTGTATCATTATAAACTTATTTTTGCCTTGTCAGCGTCAGAATTCTTGAAATGTCAGACTATCGCGACAATGTTCCCGTGCTTCAACAGGACGTTTCACTGTGCCTTATCACTTCTGAAATGAGGGACGATCTCTGTACCGTTAGCTGCAGACATCATTAAAGAAAGTGATTCTACTTACAGTTGGTCCTGCGTTGCATATTCGTAAACCGGAAACAACTAGTTGCTTATTCGTAAACCGGGCAACAATTAGTCACGGACTTCAGGAAACTAAATGAGAAGACGACTGCCGATAGTTTCCCTCTTACGAACTGAGATAATTGAACGATTGGGGGAAAGTCCGTGATATAGTTTTGACACAGAAGTAAGAATAAATAGCTTATTTTCTACCTCCATGATTTTTGATGTTAGACCTCGCTTCAGGGTTGTTCCAGATGACGATATACCACGCGGAAGCCTTTATGGCATTTCGACATCTACAGGTCTCGGGGGGCGTTTGGTCTTAATAGTGATGCTATACTTGATTCAGCGTTTCATAGGTATTGGACTCACCGGCTTACAAACAGGAATTTATATTGAAGGCATTGTAATTGGCTCAAACGCATTTAAGGATCATTCGGAGAAGCTAAATAGGAATTTATATTGATGACATTGTAATTGACTCAAAATCAAAGTTCATTCTGAAAGCAGCTGAAGGTTGTCTTTGACCCGTTAAATGAGCCTAATCTCAAACGTCAGCCATCAAAATGCAATTTCTTGCAATACACTGTGACGTATCTTATATACAAAGCGTTTAACGGAATTATACAACCAGGCGATCAGAATCTTAAAGTGGTTCAAAAATTTTAGCCGCCTAACAAAAAGGATGTTAGAAGGCGTTTATGATTAATTAAGTTTCGCCTTAAATTTATTCTAAATTTTGCTGACATCTTTGACAAAACTGATCAAGACGAAGCAATAATTTAATAGTTCCGAAAATGCTTAAATGTGGAACATTCAAAACAAATGATTATCGTTTAGCTTTATTTTAATCTGCAATTTTCTATTTCTTTAGAGGCCTCAAATTATTCCTTAGGGCAATGCTGTGCTTCGACAATAAGATGAAGATGGATTTTTACCACCAGTTAATTTCACGAATTCAAAGGATGAGAATCAAACTATAGTATCGTCGAGAAAAAATCTTAGATGTGGCTTAGATAACTTTCAACTTCCAAAAATATTTGTTGGCGGAAAATGTTTATGGTTTATTTGGACAAAGCTCTTTTGGTGCAAGTGCTAAAATTAAGAGATCTTATTTCGCGGATTACGGTTTTAAAAGATTCATGGTTTAGAATGCTAACTATTATTGATTTATCATCACATCGATAATTGGCGCGTTTAATTTATTAGTTTACGACAAGTACGCTAATTTTTTGTTGTTAAGTTTTAGCTTCTCGTATTCCGTAACAATACTTCATTTAATCGAATTTTCAAGATAGAAATTAAGTACACGAACTTTCAGTTTAAAGAACTTCAGTTCTTAAAGGCATTTTTTGATTGCAGAGTATTTCTTGTTTCAGGAAAATACTTGCTACATTGCGTTTCTCCTTACTGCTCTGCTATTGGTTGCAAATTCGTAATTGGTTGGTAAGCAAATGGCAAAAATTGGATTTCAATTTTTGTCACCAGGACTGGATTATTTACAAGTACCTATTAGACCACGCAATTAAATTTTAATTGTTCACTGTTTTTGGCCAACCGTATGTAATTGTTCCGAAATCAGCTGTTTTTCATGGATATTAATCGCAAGTACTGGCAAAAACTTTTTTTTTTGTTAAATTGTAACGCAAGCTGTTGTTCTGTCGTTGGCATTGACTTGCCTGTATGCTGTTCCGAAATGTCCAGTGGTGGTAAGATAGCTTCTTTGCAAGGCGGGTTTAGCGTTGCCAGAAATTGCCATTGGAAGGCAGGTTTGCCAGATTTGGCACGAAATCGCCCATTTGGCGACATAATTGCTATATGCCGTAGACGAATGTAGAATATTCCAGAGCAAATTCTTACCGGTTTGGACCAGAAAAGGTTAAAAGCTATAGAAACCCGGCCTGTACGCGGACTGACTTTGAAGCGTTGAATACCTGATGCGCTCTTAGAAGCAATATAAAGAAAGCCAGCCGGAACAAAGCATGCATAGCGCATGCTAATCGCGGCAATAAATTGGAACTCGGAACTAGGAGTAGCAGTCTAGTGTCGAGTTGGTCTTCGAGTGTATCGCGAGTGGGGACATCGAGAGTGTGCATCGTTGAAGCTATGGAGTGTTTCATGAGTTTCAGCATGTAGAGTCTCGACAGTACGTTGAGTTTCGAGAACGACCGAACAGAGTCGGGAGCGATAGTCTAGTGCTCTGCCGTGAAGCTGTCTTCTCCTTTATAGCCTGATAGTCTGAAGGCTGTGTTACTGATTGTTTCAGCGTGTTTGTCGTAGCTATTCGACGACTGTAAATTTGTTTTTGAGCTGTTCTGAGTAATACTTGCTAGTAAATTCTGTTTTCATTCTTCGTCAAGTGTTGTCGTTAAGCACTCCAAGTCCACGAACGTGTAAGAATGCAACAATACTAATGTAGTCTAATGTAGGACATTAGAATGAAACTCAGAAGTAAATTTCAAAGTTAGAACTGAAAATTTATAGTAATATTTTAAATATTCTTTCTATGTATATCATTCTGATTTCACTTCTCTACGTGCCTCTACTTAGAAAAAGCAGAGTTACTTCTTAGAGAATATTGCATAGTTAAAATCTATATAGTAATAAGTAATCTGTTTAAAACTCGAAGCTTGGAGGTGGAATTTTAAGTGAGTGAAAGCGCTAGAAAATAATTTTAGTTTTTTGTTTACAATTAATAACTTATCATTTCATTAACCTAATAATCAAATGAATGAATAAGAATACTATTCGTAAATTGTTGTGCTGAAACGTTTGTGTTAAAAATGTTTATACATAATTTATTTCAGTATATTATTAATTGTCTGAAATTCGTAACAAAGCACTTTTCCACATACAAAAAATTGTTTCATATTTTTTGGGAGGTTTGTATAGATTTATTTCGTTTAGCCCTGAAAATTCTAAGTCAGGGGAATATCTAACCTCACAATTTAAAATTTTATTTTGTTAAAGTAAAAGCCACTGTGTGGTTAAAGAACAAGCAACCTTATTGTTCACAGTTTTATTTTTGTTAAAGCAATATTAGAGGACTGTGACAAGGAAAAGTTCAGATAACATAATAAACAACAAGAAAACGTGGCGTATTTAATAAATATAACAAAATGCAAAGGATGGACAAAATCAGCTGTAATTCTTTACTCCTATTTGTTGTTTGGAAAACCATCTGAGCATAAAGAACGGGGGAATTCTAATTCTCAGAAGGGACGAAGCTACAAGTCGCTTCAAAGACTCCACCAGATGTCGCCTCCATTTGTTTATTCTTCCATAATTACAAAACCAATAAAGCGTGCAGTGCGTGCGAGGAAACGAAAAAGAGCGAAAAAAATTCTTAAAAGCAATGAAACAAAAGAAAGCAGCTGCGGCATAAAAGAAAGTAGTTCGAAAACAAAACGAACCGTTCGGGGGTTTCCAATTTTATTTCCCTCTAAAAAAATATCTAGCGCTAGACTCAAAAGAAAGACTAAAAAACTACAGGCGAAGAAATCAAACAACTAAAAGAATAAAGGATGGAAAAGAACAAGTAAAAGAATAGAATCGAACATGAAGGATTCACTGCAAAGGAAAAGAGGCGAAAAAAAAGTTCGAAAAGCAAACAATTCTCAAACAAAGATGGAGACTAAGATTACCATTCGGTTTGCCGATACTGTATGGTGTAAAATATTTACGATATCTTGGGTCAATACATGAATATACGCGGGATGTGTGCAGGGATTTTGAAAGCGAAAGAAAAATGCGTTTTGACGTGATATAACATCGCTGGGATTTAGAGATAAACATCTTGCAGAAAAATCTCTTCGGAACGAGAAGAAAATATGCATTTCAGATTTCTGTAAAAATGCTGTGTTTTGATATTTAAATAGATGGTTAATTTGTGATATGAATCAACTTATATCACATTTTTTATGATTGCTTGTCACAACGAAAATATTGCAGGTTTCTTAAGGGTGTTGATTAATGGCAAAGTAAATATTGACACTTTTATTTTATCAGCAAAATTATTTTCTCAGCGCTTTCTTTAGGCGCTGAGAAAATAATCTTGCCTTTGATTAAACATTTTGCGCATAGATAGCCTTTGGTTAGGCCTTTGATTATATAATTTTTATTACATTAAAAAATATCATGCGTTTATTTTCTTCACAATGTTCGTACTCATTTTCATTTATGCTAATAGTTATAAAAATGTTTATTAATTAATTCTTTTTTTGTGTCTAGGTTGTTTTTGATTTTTTCATGATAACTTATGAAGTGTTTTTTAAGCCCTTTTCATCACTGGCATTGTACTGCAAAAAATAATAATAGAAATGCAATCTTTTGAGAATATTATTTGTAACTTTTGTAAAGTTATTGATCAAACTTTTATATTCCTTTTGATTAAAAATGCACGAGCAGCAATTACTTATGATTGGGTTAAGTTTTATTGAATTAATTACATTTAGTTTCACAGAAACGCTTATCATTAACCCTAGTTAACTTCAAACTCTCTACATATATTACTTTAGCAGTAAAACAACAAAAATTAGCATTAAATTTGCAAATTTTCCGGGACTAGTTTTCATGCTTTGACGACCGAACCATTTTCCTCTGTTGCCAAACTGCAAATGAACGAGACAAGATATGGTGATAATAATGGCTAACCATTAAAGCGTAGTCAAACCATCGAAACTAGTCCTGGAAATTTTTCAAACGTAAAGACGATTTTTGTTGTTTGAAAATAAATTTAATAATTAATAAAAAAAATCTGAAAGATTTCAGATTTTAAATTACGTCCAAAGGCGCGTTTTTTTAACGTTACGTGTGCTACCTTTTTTTATTAAATATCATGTACTACGTACTCAAACCATAAAATTCAGTTCAAAATCAATATCGCAAAATCATTTTAAAATGAACATATCTTTAGAATTTCCGTAAGTCTCGTGCGCTGGAGATAAAAATGTTTTTCTTTTTCCGTACAGTGTTGCCATTGCTCGCTTTGAAATCATTTAGTTTGTTAATCAGAAATTCGTTGAAATGTTACAAAACATAAAATCGATAATAAAGCAAATTTCAAATTCAAAATTAGGGCTTCCAGATGCCCATATATTCAGTAGGATTACGTCATTCAAAATTCGATGGCTCTAGGTTTTATCACAATGCGAGAAACATGCATACATTTATGCAGATTTTTCATTTTTTTAAATTTAATGCAGAGCGATAAAATTTAGTGGCAACAATTTGAAAAGTGATACGCCGTTTTTGTGTTTCCGACGCAAAATCGCAAAACGAAAGTAATAGTCCTTCGGGACGAAATCCCTTTGGACTAATAAAAAAGGAATTTAAGAAATACATATATTAAATTCAACTAACATGGAGAAGCTAAAATTTTGAGAGCTATTTTTAAAAAAAAAAACTACTATTGCGATTTTTACAAAACTTGCAACTGGGCATAATTTGAGTCGAAGAATCGAAATATGGAAAACAAATGGCATGTCATTTCAGAAAAGATCCAATTTTATGTCAGAATACTAATATTAGAACAATGATACATATAAATCTAATACATATCCCCAATCACTCTTTCGAGACATGAAAAACGCAAGTTGAATTGACATAGAACTGTCTCATTTTCAGCCCAAAGGGCGTTAGCCCAGAAGGGCTATTAATTTCGTTTTGCCATTTTGCGTTGGTTCACTATAAATTTCGGTTCACTTTTCAAATTGTTGCCACCAAATATTAGAGACCTATGTTATTTTTAAAGAAATTAAATAACATAGAATCTACATAAATGTATATATGCTTCTTGCACTATGATAAAACAACGGTACCTAGAGCCATCAAATTTTGAAAAACGTACGTTTCCACCCGAATATGGGCATCTGGAAGCTCAAATTTTGAATTGTTTTATTATCTGTTTTATGTTTCGTAAAACGTTAATGAGTTTTTGATTAACAAACTCAACAGTTTCAAAGCGAGCAATGGCAACACTGTACTGAAAAAAAAAGAAAAAAAAACATATTTAGCTACAGTGCGCGAGAGTGTGTATCCGAAATTCTACAGATACGCTCATTTTTAAATTAATTTCCGATATTGCCCTTGAACTGGATTTTATGGTTTAAGAGCGAAGAACATGATATTTAATAAATAAAGATAACGCATGAAATGCTAAAATACGCCTCTTTGGACGTAATTTAAAATCTGAAACATTTCAGATTTTTTTCCGCAGTGTACATGTTTAAGTTAAACAGAAAATAATAATGTAACACTATGATATGAAATGACATACTATAGCTATGAAACCATAACCAAACGATTTAAGAACAGAAAATTCATCCGTTCATGAAATGAATGAGTTCGCTGCTTCTACTGGCAAAGTCTTAATGTTTCAGAACACGTACTTTGGAAGCACTTGACCTTTTATTATTAAATATTTGAACAGAATTCCTGAATGGCGGAAAAGCAGGAGTTGCTAAAGAATATTTTTAAAGGCTTGTTGTACATTTAGTTAACAGATCGAAAATTGACATTTTCTAAGCTAAAACTGGTATATTTTCGTATGTGCACTAAACTTCTCACTTGCTTTTTTACTTCCTTGTATGAAGTAAAGGAAGTATTGTAATCGCGAAAAATTCTCTGTAATCTATTTCAAAATAAATATAAATTTTGACCACTGTCGAATGCAATTTAAAGATACTTTGTGACATGCGTATTTAAAAACAGAATAAAGGACATTTTTTAGTCACAAAACTAATTATAAAACTGATTGAAAATAGATTCCGAAGAGATTTTTTTCGTGGTGTCTGTACGTATTTACGTATGTATGTATTTATCTCGCATAACTGAAAGACGAGTAATTATATAGCGTTGAAAGTTTCTATATATGACTGCTATAGCATATAGTCGTGCACCTTCCTTTTGGGTGACCATCGGCCACACCAAAAGTGTATATATATATATATACATACATACCCACTCTGTTAATCGGTGCAGTGAATTAAGTTTTTTTATACTTATATGTTGGAAAAATGTGCATTTTTTGCTTTAAAAGTGATTGAATTATGTCGTTCTTATGTTCTTGTCTTCCGGTTAAAATTGTTATACCTTTAGTTAACCTGAATGCAAAAGTTGCACAGTTATCAAAAATTTAAAAATTAGTTCCGTGCAGATAAGCCTAATTTTTTTTTTACTTTACCAGCCTCGTTCATATATGAATCTTTGCAGAATAGTGGATTTGTTGCTAATCTAGAGAAACTAAGCTGCGCAACAAGAAATTTAACTTCTTCGTCTCAGCATAGAGTCCCCAACAAATTAAGTCAATTTCTACGCCTTGAGTATGTTTTTGCCGAGTGAGACCAAAAATGAACTTTCAGTTCACCTTTTTTGCCCGCTGGCTAAATTGCGTGTTTTTAAGTAGAAACTCTAATTTTAATTGCAAAAATTGTTCTTTAACTTGTTTTAAATGTATTCATGTTTTATATTTTCTATATTTTTCACTTTTTATAAAGATATTTTGAGGGTTTTATGTATTTCTACCCTGTCGCGAAGTGAGAACAGAATTAATTGAATGAGAAATGTATCTCTAATGAAATTATAAGAAATAAATTTAAATGAAATGCAGCAAGAAATGCGTATACTTTAATATTCCGTAGAAGGAAATCATTTGGTGTATACATCAGATTTTTGATTTCGGGAAAACTGCGACAACATTGAATTTTCAAGTTTTGCATTTTATGCAAACTGCTTTTAAATGTGACATTTCTGTGACAGGCATTAAATGGCAACTGAGCGATAATTATTGCATCAAAAGCGCAGGAATTGCGTAAATATGTTTATCCTCTAACATACAATATTTCAATAAAAATTAAAAAAAATTTTTTATATCTATCGATTTTTTATCATTTCTAAATTTTATTCTGCCATGAAATCGCTAAAATTACTTTTGGAATGACATGTCAAAAATACTTTTTTTACTTTATTTTATTTAGTTTTAAAATTTGAGTTTACCTGGTATCAAACGTTTTCCGCACTCTACTTTCGTTGTTTCTTTTTCAACGACAGAACGCCTTCCAGTACATTCTTAAAGGCTCTGTTATATTTTTATCTAATATATTACATGAAACCTGTTTTATATTTTACGATTTCTATTTTTATTTTGTGAAACCTTCGGATGAGATATGTTTTAAAATTTAGTATGTTTGATGTAATTTTTTGAAAAGCGTGTTGAAGCTATCATAGCAATCAATTATTTTTTAACGCGAGACCTAGAATTCCTTGTTAGGTCTGTCATAAAACACGTATCAAAAATGTGAGATTTCTTAGATTGGATTTTCGAACAAAAACATAATTCATCGTTATGTGCAATGAAAACTGAACTGGTTTGCTTTCTAGGTTTAAATCGCACAAAAAAATCAAAAAATAAGTTTAATACATAATTGTCTAGGTAAAAGAGTACCATATAATTCTGTTGTTTTCACTATCATGAAATGTTATCACTAAGCAAAATAAGAGCTTCCTTTTCTGATGTAACAAAGAATTCCTTTCTCGACTTCATTGGAGTTAATGTGAAATTCCTTCTTTATAAACTAAGTCAAAATAGTAGTTCATTAAATTCCAATTTAGTGTTCGCTTCCAAGCTGTTACTAAGCAGCAAAAAACCTTTGGGCGCAAAAGTAAGGAAAAAACGAGCTCAAATTAGCGAGTTCCTAATTAATGCAGAGGCAGACGTAAATAACATTAATCAAGAGAATATATCTCAGAAAATTACTCTTTTGTGGTCTGAACGGTAGTACTTTCACAAAGCTTCCATTAGTCTTAGAGTAGACGTCAGTTTGCTGATGTCTAGAAGACGTAATGGTTAAATGTTCGGCAGAAATTATATTTGCATCAGTGACTAAAAGAAATAACTCTGTTAACAATACATTAAGTTTTCTTTTTCCAGACTGACTTTAGTTTCTATTTTAGAAAATAAGATGCAATTTTCTTCTTTCATGCTGCCAGAATACAAATGATAGGCAACGGTTATTGTGAGCTGTAATGTCACGATGTACTTTAGTTTTTGTTTAAACATTTATGTGTTATACAGCATCGTCGGAGAGAAACATGAGCTGCAAGCTAGATTAAGCATATATTTTTAACTTCTTTCTTATATTAAAACTGGTCACAAAGTATATGATGGGAAATAATTACAGAATTTTGTCATTAGCTTAACCTAACATTTAGTAACAAAGTTAGAAGAAATTAAACTATTATATTGAGTAAACCCTGCAGCAGGTGTGCATAATATATGGAGTTATAAATGTTTCTTTTTAATAATGAATATGTATTCCTTTCTAATATTAATAATGCTATAAAAATACATAATTTTTTGGTCATTTTGTTATATATAATATATTCTATGGTGCATTTACTTTTAATTACAAAATTTTAAGTCTGTAAATGTGAATCAATGTATCATAACTTGCAATGCGTTGCGTAAAATCAAATGTTTTAATTCATAAATCAAAGGAAGGCTGATTATTACTTAACAAAAATTAGAGAATAACATCAAGTTTTATCGTACATGATAAATTCGTGATATTTCGTAAAGCTCGAAACTTGTGTAAAATAAAGATCGATATTTTTATCGATTTCATTTCTTTTTTTAGTCAAAGTAAATCGCAGTAAATGTATAGTTTAGATTGTAGGTTCTTTTAAGAGAAGGATCGAAATTTTCGAATAGCAACACACACTTTTTGCCTTGTGTAAACAAATCAGAGAATCAAAAACGATTAGCGTTGGAATGATATAGTTCTGATTTAAAGTGCCGGCGTAAAGCATTTGTAAAGAAGAATATTGTAAAGGACCAATGACAACACAAGAGAGGAGAGGGGGAAAACTTCCATTGGAATTACTCAACGTGCCCACCTTTACAGACGCTACCACATTGTATGCGGCAGAATGTTGACAGCAAAGATGATCATAACATAGCAGAAGGAATCTGTATAGTTTCGCGTTTTATGCCATCTTTTAGTTCTGACAAATCTCGTGGATTTGACATGCACATTTTAGATTTTACCTAACCCCAGAACCAAAAATTCATTGGAGTGTGGTCGGGTGATCGCAGTGGCCAAAAAAAAGTTGCTATAGATAACTCTAACTTGAAACGTTGTACATGTTGAAAACTTATAATTTCAAAAAACGATTATATGTATATGTCCCTACTGTGTCCATAAAGTGTTAGGACTAAATTTTAAAAAAACCCCATAAATCTTCCAAACGAAAATTGACAGCTTTTATTACTACAACATCTCAGTCTCTCAATTTCATCAGCTTATCGACACAATTTTCTCTACAGTTCATTGTTTGCTTTGATCCAGTAAGTATCTGCTGTCATGGACTCAAAATTTGAGAAAAAAAAAGATAAAGTTTTATTATAAAAATGGAAAAAGAAAGACGGAAGCATTTGAAACGCTTAGTAAGCACATAGGGATCAAGCATTAAAACCATCAAATATCTTTCGTTTGGATGCCAAGGTTCTGATGATGAACTTAGGAGTAATCGCTCTTTGCTGTCTCGAAGAAACGAAAACACCGGAAACGTTTGACAGTTGTTTCTGAAAAATCATTACCTGTTACAAAGAGTTGTAGCTGATCAGTTTAACATCAGTAAAGAACATTACTTACAAAATTGTCGCAAAAGACAGGTAAAAAATTTAAATGTTTTCCCTATTTGTACCTGCAGACCAGAAAGAAGCTCGAATATCTTCATATCGTGATTTGATCTTAATGGAAGATATCAATTCTAATTTTTTCAAACAAATTGCGGTTTGCAAGTAAAGTTGGTGCTGCGTTTATTATTAATTATTCGCTTGGATACGATAGATTCACTCCGGGCACAGATACGTGGGTTTCTGAAGTAGCAAGTACAGACTAGCTCGGTGACCATTTTTTGACTGGAAAGGGAAAATTAATGAAGATTATTTTTCCAAGGAACACACAGTAACCTCTATTTGTTAGAAATTAATAATCAGACTTTTCTAGTAAGTACTACATTTTATGTTTGGAAAAGCTAACTGTGTTAGTTATTATTTTCTTCTGCACAGCAATCTGGATTCGCAGTCCTATTTTCGTCAAACAGTTTCTAGATTTAGTTTTGTTTGATTCATTTATTTGGTAAGAGCAAAGGCGGAGATACCTACCTAAGTGAAAAGATGCCTTTGTGGAGCACCTCCTGCGAGAAACTATCTTGTAACCACTCTACAGATGAGGAAAACGAAGAATATGCCCGGGCACCAGGCCGATTGCCTGAACTCTATCCCATGTCGAGCTACCAGTAGCCGGCGATTATTATGAAATCTAAACGTTAATCAGTCCCTGTATTTATAATCATGTAAATGTGTGTTCGTGGTTAAAAATAAAACACACACAAAAAAACTTACTCCTGCCTAACAAAAACTGACCGAGATATTTAATTTCAAAATTTCCAATTTTTGATGTCATTTTCAGGTTTTATTAGGTTGGTTAATGAATATTAAATTAGAATAATCCGAGAATGAGTTTTTTCATTAAATGCTATTCTTTTGTGATTTTTTATTGCTTTTAACTTAGAATTTGTAAGATTTGGCATGCCGAAATAATTTTCACTAAAGTAATTTAAAAGACTTGACATGTTCAAAAATTCAAATCTAAAAATACGTCATTGACATCCTCACTCATGATGGTACAAAAAATGCATTAATGTATGAATACTTTTCAGTTTTAATTAAACGAAATAATATTTCTAGTTGGTTGCCTGCCGTAATGAAGTCAATACTCTCCACAATAATTTGCATAAAAATGCTGATTACTTAATGTGTTAAAATCAGAAAACTTTTTCTAATCTGATTTAGTTTTTTTTTCGTATAAATACAAATATATCACTGTTCAATTTTTGGATGAGCTGTGGATATGAGTTTTATTTTTTATATCAAATATATCGGTTAATTATGCATAATACGTACAAAAATTTCCTAAATATAAGTATAGGGGTCAGAAGAAGGGAAGTGTAAAACGTTAGATTTCGCTTTTTTTCATAACTAATATCCTTAAGTTTAAAAAAGGTCCAAACGTGAATATATGAGCAGTTTAAAGCATATTTTAGTTGGAAGGGTATGCCTATGACAAAAAGCCGCAAAAATAAAATCTGGGCAAGGACTTTTGGGGACATGGTGCGTATACGAATCGGAATATAATAGAGTTCGATGATTATCGCCAAACAGTTATTCCCATATGCAGAAATAAGGTAAGTATCATACAATTATGGAACAGATGTGTGCAATATGTTTGGATGGAATAATACGCTGCTACGTCGATGCACCAATTTCTGAAAACACAGACATGTGCGAATAACTCGTAAGGATTATATAGCCACATCACGCACCATTGCACAGGAAGTAATGCGTGTTGTACAGAAATAAATGCCTGAATTAACGGCGAGACATCGTTTTGAAGGGAACGAAAGTTTGCATGACCATGGATGGCGTTTTACCATCTCCTCTTCCAATCCATGAAGCATTATGATGGATCTTCGCGCACATGGAATCTTGGTAAGCGCTAGTAGGAATCTTAGCTTATTCATCCTCTTAACAAGTGTTTTGTTATGGAATGCGTTTGTATATATGTAATTCAGCCCATAGTGAGTGTACCTGAAACTAACTAATCGGATGTGTTGACTCTTTGAAAACCGAAGCCTTCGCTAACATGTATGTTAAAATACCGAACCGCCCGAAATGATTTTCGAGAGTCAGAGCAATTTTCTCTCCTTCCCATCCATTAACGCGCAAAGAAGAGTGAAGATTTCAAATGACATCCTTTCTACGTCTAATAAATAAAGATAAGAAACCACAAATAAATCCTTTTAGGACAAGTTGTCTGCAATAAACCGATACAATGCACTGCTACTGCATACCTTAGGGGAGGGTGAAAAATAAAATCGGAATTCCGCCGTTTCGGGCGGTTGTGGTCGTTTGAATGAAAGATCGCCTGAGGCTTTATGGTCTTCAAATAGTTAAGATCTGTACCTTTTACAGATTTTCAGGAGCATCGTTGAGATATATTATTGTAGTACTGCGCAAGAACACACTTCGCATTCAAAGTCCGACAACTCTTCGAGAGAGAAGTGCACGTTAAAGCCAGGTCGGCCTTTGTGCATTCCGGAAGATATTTTAGGTATCGCCAAACCTTGCTAACTATTAAACTCCTCCCCAGTGTTGACGGTGAAAATTCTGATCGGAGGCTTGAGGGGCTCGCAGCCTTCTTTCCCCCCATAAACCTCCCGCGAGGACTTTTGGTCCCCTGTCTATTTTGAGTGCCTCCTTGTTCCACTGAGGCTATACGATTACTAACATCCACACTTTCTCCGGGCTTCAAACCTGGGCCATATCGGGACTGCGGTCAGCATCGCTAATCACTATACCACCGTGTGGGAGATTCTTCGACACGCAACAGGCTACGGTTCTGTGTTGGCCACTGCATCACTAGATGTTTTTCTTCTGAATATGTCTGACTTATAGCTTGACTCACACTGACACAATAAACTCAGCCACGGCTACAGTAGATGGAATACGAAAAGTATAAAAAAAAGAAAATAAATATAGAAAGTATGACAGCTGCTATAACTGCATACTTTTCCGAAACATCTCTGAAAGCTTCCAAACTCTACGCATCCCCTTACAAGCGGGTGTTTCTTTTTTTTTTTTTGTTATTGATATTCACATCCGGTAAAGGCCACAGCACTCTTCCTTTGTTCAAATACTTGAAAAATTCTAATAATTTCAGCTACGGATTTCAAGAATAAAGAAAAGACTTGTTCGCATATTATCGCCATCTTTTGCCTTCTTGTTTTTACAATTTTAATAGCTAGTAGAGCATGTGTGTTATGTGCATACATAATAACCAGGATGAAAACTTAGGCTCGAGAACCGGTTTCTTTATTCGATTTTAAATTTATCAATGTAAAACGTCTGTGAAGTATAGTACATGATAGCTAGCAGGCAGGTTTACTCTGTATAACTCAGATGTCTGTAATCTCAGAATCTAATGTCTCAGAATCTTTTAAACGTATGAGAACTTTCTTCAACTGTTTTCCGTAACATTCTTGCTATTCGTGAATTTACAGGACAAATACACTTTTAAGTTTAGGTAGAACGTATCAAAACGTTGACTCTGAAACAGTTGCCATGAGATACAGTAAACTTGAAACAAGATACACTTTAAGGCCAGCTGAATAAGTTTTAAAACTGACAGAAGCTTTTTCGTAGGGAGTGATGGCGAAGGAAATACTCTGAAAGTTCTAAGTCTCCGGACTATTGAGCATTTATCAACTAGAACTCCAGCCTTATGGAATTAAAAAAATTAGCAGTTTTGCTTCACAGATTTCGCCTAAGAGACACTGACCAATGTATTTGTGGGAGTACTGGTGATCCAGATCACTATGTGTTTGATTGCCCTCACACAGCGAATTCTCATTTAAAAAGACCAAGTGCAATCAATATGCCGGCATGGTTTAAGAACACAATTAAGCACAAATATGCGCTCAGCCGCATTAGAGACTGCACTACCGTTGCTAAAAGCATTGCTGACAGCCTGGAGTGACTTCTTTTCTTGGACACCGTGCCGTCAGCAGCCCACTCTGTACATATATTAATTTACTTAATGTCTTATTATTATTATTATTTTCCTTGTTTTATTCGAAATGAAGTTTAATTTTATGATTAATCCAGAACTCTTTTAACGGATCCCACAATTTGTAATGTATTTGTTCATCTTTACATCTGTACCTGATTATATAGCATTTCCTCAATATAACAGCATGCCTACCAAGTACCATAATAGTGTATGCCTAACATGTACAATGTATTTGTTCATCTTTGCATCTGTACCTGATTATATAGCATATCTTTAATATAACTGTATGCCTAACATGTACCATAATAGTGTATGCCCAACATGTACCGTAACTGTATAATTGTCTACCTAACATGCACCATAATAAGTGTTCCCCTTAGTCTCAGCAGTCCCCATCATGCACCTTCTTTCCATATTCTGGTCCTTATTTCAATGCTCCTCGTTTAGCGTGGTCAATTGCAAGAGGACACACTACTAAGCTCTTTAGATATATACATACTTTAAATTCCATCGACGGGATCCAACAGGCTGAAAAGCACCTAACCCAGTGGGTCAGCTGTTCCGTCGATGGCGAAAAGAAAGAAAGTAGTTTTGCGATAGATTTTTAAATGTCAAGTTTTGAGAACATTTTATCACCCAAGTCACAAATACAAAAATACATTTATCTTGGGGATAGTTTATTACAGCCATTTAGGTGCAGAAAACGGTAATGTGTGCAGCACGCAAGAATTGTAGATAAAGATGTAAACATGTGTTTAGAAATATCTACATACAAAAACGTTTAGTAACGTCAGTAGTCTGTATGTAATAAATATTTTTCAGATGCTCTACTTCACACAATAATTGTAGATAAATAGATAAAGATGTGTTTAGAAGCATCTGCACAAATCTATAGTAAGAGAAGTTTTAGTAATGTTAGCATTGCATGTACAATAAATATTGCTCTTCTGAACCTCAAGCAATAATTCTAGATAAAGAGGTAAACATGTGTTTAAAAACATCTGCCAAAATTTATAATAAGAACATTTGAGTAACGGGAGTATTCTACATGCAATAAGTGTTTTAGATGCTCTGCCTGCCACAATAAATGTAGCTAAATAGACAAATGTGCGTTTAGAGTAATATGCATAAATTTATAATATTAACAAAAGTTTTGCAATGTCAGTAGATGCTCCTGCATTTTATTTTTATTAGCTCAGAGAGGCTGTTAGAGGGTCGAATGTACGATTTGAAAGGAGCTGATGGCCAACATTCTTTTATTTTGTTTAAATTAATTTCATTATTATATTTCAAAATAGAGATACAGCCTTCTTTTGCACATATCATTATTTTATGGACACTGCCATTCTAAATATTACGCTTTTAGTGTTATCCGCTTAGCAATATATTGTTCGATAATAAAAATAAAATACCAGCACGGGTGTTTTGTCAAGGAAAATTGAAAGTGATGATGTTAAGAAACAGT
>KK122452.1:59976-95843 GCA_000611955.2 Stegodyphus mimosarum | reverse complement strand
AGCATCGCAAATCTCCTCAGCTAAAAGCCGAGTTCGTCCGCAGAACGCTAGCGCCAGCCACCCAAGCCCGGGTAGGCCTGGCCGCAGGCCAAAGGCCCTCTCTGCTAAATATTCAACTCCAAAAACTCGAAGACTCTGGTAAAAACTGACTTCAAAACTCGCGCAACCACCGAGGAAAACTCGGTTTCTCCTCCCACCTACAATTATAGGTCCAAAGTTACACATAAAATTAAATTCTTGCCAATCCGAGACTTTTCAATATAATTTAATAGGACAAGTTCAAACCCCCAAACGAATCAGAATTAAGTCATTGTCTACAGTAGCACCTGCGAAAAACTGGAAACTAAACATTCGACCCCCCCTGCTAACAAGCGAAAAATATAAGAAACAACAAAAACTGCCCATTCAAAGATTCAATTTACAACTTCCACCGAGGCCATAAAACCAGGCGACATCACAGCGGGACGCCCGACAACAGTCTTCACTTTCAGCTTGGTAACAAAGACAAGAGAACCACGATATATTATTCAATGTTGCAACTGTCATCTTAAAAAGGCTTTTCCCACAGATGTTACTTCCGTTAGAAGACGCTCCCCTCTCTGCGTTAAAATTGACCGTTGAAGGAAAAAATAATTGCTTAATGATTTTAAGTACACACTTTCCAAATATATATATTCATACTCTCTTCACAATTTCGAACTAAAAAAAACCAAATGCAAATACAAATAAAATACTTAAATAATTGATTACTTAAATCATTAAAAACACTTAAATTAAAAGCACAGAATTCGCGACACAACACTATTTAGTTTTGTCCAGAGTCATATCCTGAATTCCCAAAAAGCGTATGCTGCTCAAAGCTAGGTTTTTAAAAACATTGTTTATTGTGCTGGAGTAAGCATTGTTTCTTATTTAAGAAATGGCTGCATTATATGCATTTTAGATGTTGTACATTGCAAAGCTAACAAAATAATGAAATGTCATGATAAAACTTTTAAATTCATAAACTTTGGAAGTGGAAATCTTTATAAAATTTTAAAATTAATTAAGACTGCTAGAATTTAGATTGCAGTTTTCAAGTTTCATCAAATACAAGTTTAAAATCAATTTTCTCTTTTTGGAATAACATTATATATTATTATTGTTATTACTGAAGGAAAAAATAACTCTTCACTTAGAAAGCTTTTGAATTCCTTATAAAATCAGACATTTCGCATTTCTGCTTGGCTATATCCTAATTTCCCAACACACTCACTTGATTTCCCACTTTCAGTGAACATTTTGTTCTTTTATTAAAAAAAAATCTCCTTTACTGTTGTTTACTACCTGACTGTGCTTTTGAATTGAAACTAACTGAAAAATCACTGTTTGGTTTCTATGATAAACATAAAAACATTTGAACTACAAATTATAACATTTTAATTAATAATAAATATTTATGAGCAACATTGCTTACCATTTTTCTTTCCTTATTTGTATTTAGCACTTTTGTGTCATTTTAGCTGCTGTTATAAAGTATTTCATCCGCCTTCTTAGCACACCTTCGTGGTGTAATGGTCAGCACACTTGGCGCGTATTAGGGAGTTCCAGGGTTCAAGGTTCAAGGGCGTTACTCATTCTTCACGTCTCCAGCAAGAGATAACCTAATGACACTACAGTGGTGCCCGAACTGAAAAAATGGTGGATGATAATTCCCCACCACCACCAGGATTTGGCGAATGGGTTCCCTGATCCCCAGTCGCCCTTTAGAAGGGGGAGTACATAAGGTATTTCTTCCCCCTTCTTCGCATGCCTTCATGGTCAGCACATTCAGCGTGTATTCGGGAGATCCGGGGTTCGAGTCCAACTGAGGGCATTGTTCATTTTTCACGTCTCCAGCATCGAGATAACCTAATCATGCTACACTCTTTTTATTAGCAGATTGATGAAAAGTTTTAAACAGCAGCTTCTATTTTTGAAGAAAATTTTACAATTTATTAGTCGATTTATTATTTTGTTACTTATGCAACAGTACCTTTATAAAGCTTTGCAAGGATTTGTTGATTTAAATGGAAGTCTCTTCTACATCTCTGTCGGGTAGAAAGCTGTAAATGATTTCTAATATAACAGCGGGATTTTGAGTTTCTAAAAATATATACTAATAGCACAATAAAGTTCAAAATTCATCCTTAGTCTCAGCACTTAACTCTATAACTATCAAGCTACTGAAAACAGCGAAACAGAACATTTCATAAACAATATAAACTAGCAAATAGCTTTTTTATCGTTATGTAGTTCGAAAGTGTTTTGCTTTTAATTTTACATTTACTGGGAATGACTTGTAGGGTTTCTCATTATTTTTTCTGACAAATTAACTGTCGAGGAACCTAGTGAACTGCCAAGCGAATATCGCTTAAGTCCACAAACAGAAACGTAAACTCAAGAAGGGTTAATTATCCTTTACGTGCTTAAAATAAGATTAACATTCGGAACCTCTCTTTGGGCGTACGACATAGCCTTCACTTGAGCTTAAACTCAAAATGTAAACAATGAGAACTAATTAATGACCAACTAAAGAGATTTAAGCGAACACGATTCTAAATAGTAATCCTAAATTAGCGAGCAAACTAACAAAAGGCACGTAATACGGCCGTGCGTAATAACAATTTAGAGAGACCATGCTCAAATGCAAACGCGAGTTACTCAGGAATCCTCATTCTCTCTGTCGAAGTCAGTTGAACTTGACTTAATACCATTTTCTTTCTCATTTGCATTTACCGCGATTCTAAAAAAGCACATTCTGGTAGAGAGTTGTAAATTGCAGCTAGATGAGATCGGAAAGATACATTAAACTAAAATAACTGTTACATTTAAAATACAGACTGTTAAAAGAAGCACGGTCTATCATTTTTAATATTTTTAGGGGAAACATTCAAAAATTAAAAAGAAACCCTTTGAAAGCATCTCAGTGTCATTTTTTTGTTTAAAATGTTTGGAAAAGACAATCTGTTATATAGACAGAATATACTGTAACATGGAATTTTGAGAAAGTTTTGAAATAAGGATTAGTGCTAAAGCAAATGCGTAGTGCACTGTGAACCTCGAATAAAAAAAAACGTCTGTAGCATAATAAGAAATAATAATAAATTAATTGCTAAATAATGAATATTCTCTCCTTGTAGCACTAACGTGACAGCATGCAGTGAGTCTCCTTTCTCGCATTGCGGTAGAGGAGAAGGAGAGAGAGAAGTTCACTTAGCCACTGCTTTGTCCACTTCTGTGATAATTCATCCATATTCCCTCTCCTCTTACCGTAGTGGATGGACAGAAAGAAAGAGAACGTGACAGAGGTCAGTTCATTTCGTTTTGTGTTTCTGACATTAAAATCGATAATTCAAGAGCAATAACTACTGATTAAAATCAGTTAATAAGAATTTTATTAAATAACAACAATTTTTTCCCGAATTTAAATTTATAGGTATGCTGCTTAGATGTCACTCCTTTTGTCTTTGCTCGGAATAATTGTTAAGTTTTGCTTTGGAAATCTTTATCTTTTATGATTGAAT
The DNA here is from genome assembly GCA_000611955.2 of Stegodyphus mimosarum. Taxonomy (NCBI): domain Eukaryota; kingdom Metazoa; phylum Arthropoda; class Arachnida; order Araneae; family Eresidae; genus Stegodyphus; species Stegodyphus mimosarum. Next base: position 92,298 of record KK122452.1, on the reverse strand, counting down.
TTAATTCTAAATCTTTCTTACTTGTCATTTAATCTTGTCTTTCTGAGCACTTTTCTTATTATGTTAGAATTCTTTTCATAAGATGCTTTTAGAAAAAATGTATAGATAAAACTGATAGATGCAGATTTTAAATTTTGGATCATTTCCATTATGGGATAGTAAGCGAAAGACAACTTTCTGCAAAGTGTGCAAACGTCGCTTTTTGGCAACAGTTAAATTACATATTGTTTTCATATCTCTTATAAATATTTTTGTTTTCAAAGTATGTTTTTATAGTAAATGCTTGTAAAAATTATTTTTAAAGTATTTTCTTTTGTTGTTGGGGGTGATGGTGCTTACGTTCACTTGTCTGACAAAGTCAGCAGAAGCCAATGAATTTCCTTGTGTCAAGGAGGGCAAGATTACGCCTGTCAGTGGCAACAGCCTTGGGCATCTAACAGGTGACAGTGCGATTTCGCTCAGTTCCACCCCCAATTTTAATGGAGAGTACCCCGGGGGAAGCAGACGGGTCCGAGGGTCTCCTACCCTCTTCCCTTCCACCAAACCACAGAAGAGGACTTTTGGCTCACCGCATATTTAGAGTGCCGCCATGCCGTAGCGACACTATACATACCTTCTCCCGGATTCGAACCCGGGCCCTTAGGCAGCCAGCGACGCTAATCACTCTACTGGTTGGGCGGCACGTTTTCATTTGGTTTGTTCTCTATTAAAATAACTAGTCCAAAGCTATGTTTCTTATACACTCACGTTTGTGAAAATTGCAACACCAAGAAGGAATCGTCATAATTGAATGCAATTTAATACACAGTTGAGTGGTAGTGGTACAAATAAATGATTAAATGTTCAAAGCAAACAAACAAGAACAAGAGATCAGAATCAGTATTTTGTGTGGCCACCACGCGCCGCAATAAGTGCTGCTACTCGACGTGGCATGGAGTCAAACAAAGTTTGAATGTCTGACTGAGGAAGAGCATTCCATATCGTTTGTACGCGTACCCAAAGTTCGTCTGCAGACGCAACAGGACGAGGATCACGAGCAAGACGCCGACCAATGACATCCCACACATGTTCAATTGGCGACATATCCGGGGAACACGCAGGCCAAGGAAGAAGCTGTACCTGCTGCGCTGCAAAGAAGGATTTAACAATCCGAGCAGTATGAGGGCGGGCATTGTCCTGTTGAAATACAGCGCCTGGCAAGCTTTGAAGGAAGGGAACAGCTTCGGGCTGTAGAACTTCACGGATATACCGGTTGCTGTTCAGATTGCCCACAATTCGTAGCAATTGAGATCGTCTATGATATGCTATGGCGCCCCAGACCATAACTCCGGGTGTTCGTCCACTGTGGCGTTCGATAATGCACTCCGGAAGGTGGCGTTCACCGGCATAGCGTCTGACACGAATGCGGCCATCATGGTACCACAAATTAAAGCGGGATTCGTCAGAAAACACGACATGCTGCCAATCAGCACGCCAGTCTCTATGCTGATTGGCCCATTGTAGCCGCAGGCGGCGATGGTCGTGCGTTAGGGGGATCCTGTATAAAGGAGTCCGTGCGCGCAGTCCACACTGCAGCAGACGTCTACGAATTGATGAAGCACACAATGAAACACCTGTAGCTATTGACCACAGTGCTGCCAATTGTCTAGAGGAAGCTGTACGGTCCGTCCGCGCCATGCGGACCAGGTGTCTATCATCGCGAGCTGACGTCACATTTCGGGGTCCACTCCCGGATTTCCGAGTTGTCCGACACTCGTCCGTCCACTGCTTCCAAACGCGCATCACTGTGCTGCTGTTACGCTGCACACGAGAGGCTACTGCACGATACGACAATCCAGCTTCACGAAGGCCGATGATTCTCCCTCGTTCAAACTCTGTAAGTTGTTCAAATCTCGCTCTCTTTCGTCGACGAGGCGTAAGTAATAAGTACATATTGAGTTAACGTTTACTAGCAGATAACCACCGATAGCCATACACGCCTCGCTACAGCCGTCTATTTATTCGGATCCATCAGCCGTTCAGAGGGCGCTGCTCAGCATACGCATGCGCTACGGATTTGCAATTCTAATCATTTGCATATCATGCGCTACTTTGCATTTCCTGAAAATTTCAGCTCACTCGCGTAAGTCCTTCATGGTGTTGCAATTTTCACAAACGTGAGTGTATTTAAAACCCTTTTACAACAGTTGAAGGGAGCTGATGACAAAAGCATGTTTTCTCGTTGAAATTCTCATTTTGGCAAATATATTTTTTAATCGAAAATTGATTAGTGCGTACAATTCTACAAAACAGAAGATCTCGAATTTTTTATGATAACAGTTATGGCTCTTTATCTAATCTTTTATGCCAGTTCTTATGATATAGGGCGTTTAGTAATACATTGAACTTAAAAACAGGTTTATTTAGCGTCTGAATATTTCATAAACTGTTCGTTGGGATGCGAAGAAACATGTTATTATGCAAATAGAGAACACATAATTTATAGAGCTCACTATGAAAACGTAGCACAGAGTATTTATTAAAAATATATCAACGAAACTTTCATTTTTACTTTGAGGAACAAAATCTTGAAAAAAGCTGAAGAAATATAATTGGCAAGGAATTAGATGGCCTCTTGCAGTCACGTAAGCGTCTCATTGATTTCTCATACTCCCTGTCAAAATATTAAAACGTTTTAGTCTTTGAAATGAGTAAAGAAGTCTGTCTTGGCTTCTCCAGTGGTGCATTTCATTATCCAACTGCAAGTGAAGAATGCTTTTTAGAACTCATTCCGAAGCCTTACATTTCCAAGCGCAGTGATATGCATAGCTTCCCTTGTGAAAAAGACACACATTTTCATAAATGAGATATAAATGTAAAATGAGTTAGTGAGATAAATCAAGCTCAAGGCATTACAATTCAAGCTTTCTAAAGACTTCCAACAACACGAGATTCCATGCCCACAACTATGATCCATCGTATCTCTAGAATGTCTGACACTGGATTCGATTACTTCGTCTACTTATGTAAGAGATAATTAAGAGCATTTCTGTAAAATATGTAGATCTCTGCCTACATATTCAACATTACTCCATTCTCCATCTTTTCTAACTTCTAACTTCTAACCTCTGAACTCTGGGGACCATCCAAGCAGGCGCAGCACCCAGATCCTTCCTTGGCTTTGTACAAAGCTTGAGAACAGATTAAAAGGCTTAGGACAAAAATTGTAACGAAGTCATCTTTGCCCCGGGAACCAATCTGGGAGCATCGAAATATTCAGAGGGTGCTCCTTACCTTGTCAGTCTCCGTCGAAGGAATCGAATCGAATCAAACCCCCAAGGATGGTGCAATATCATACCATATTGCGACCCCACAGCCAATGGGCAGACAAGACAGTACCAGTACGATCCCTGCTAAGCCTGAACCATCAATGGAATGAACGGAGGTTCTAGTCCTGTGAAAACTGATTATATGCCCCTGTGTTTGAGACTGTCTAAATGCAGATTCTAATCAGTACTTCTCAGGAATTCTTCTGAGTCAGTCCCTGGGTTGGTGATATTCTACAGCGTTATTTCATAACTACGTTAATAATTCATTCACACCTCTTGGATGTAGTGGTAGTATAATGAACTTCTCATTATCTCTAAAGAGCAATTCAACGATGATTTTTCGACTGCGTTTGACCTCATGTGTGAGATACGTACTTCAGGTCATTGTCATTTTCAATATTTTGTATACATTTAGAAGAAACCAAGCGGCCTTCAATACTTTTCAGAAATTTTCATGTTATTTGTAAAACTCCAGACAAACTGTAACTTCTATTCGAACATTGAGAAGAAGGTTTTTCAAAAACAACCACTCACATAGTGATTGTCTCAGCTTTATTTTTCCAATTTAATCTTTCTATCAAAATTCATGGCTCAAAAAGCTTTAGAAGATGCACTCCAAATTTTCTAATAATTTCCGAAAACATGAACATCAAACAAAATGAGACTTTTCTCTGTTCAGAAATTATTAAACAAAGTGTTTACTCTTCTTTCTTCAGTTTTTAAATTACAAAATAAAACAATTCTTTATTAGGTTTAAAAAACTCAAACACGTTGTTGTTCAGTTAACTACACTTAGTACAGTTATAATGTATTTTCCGCGCCTTCTTGGCATGTCTTCGTGGTGTAGTGGTCAGCACGCTCGGCGCGTATTCGAGATGACTGCGGTTCGAGTCCCGGGGAAGGCGTTGCTTATTTTTATGTCTCCTGTTTCCAAATAAAACCTAATAAATCTACAGTGGCGCCCGAACAAAAAAAGGTGGTGAATGATGATTCTTCTCCACCAGGATTTAGCGATCGGGACCCCTAATCTCCAGTCGCTCTTTAAGATGGGGAGTAGGTAAGGTATTTCTCCTGCCTTCTTGGCATGCCTTCGTGGTGTAGTGGTCAGCACGCTCGGCGCATATTCGAGAAGTCCGGGGTTCGAGTCGCGGCTAGGGTATTGCTCATTTTTCCCATCTTCCTGCTTCGAAATGACCTAATGTTTCTACACAGTTACACATAAAATTTTGCAAGATTCTCCTACTCCAACTATGGCTAACTATTTTGAAATATCGGAAATTCTCTCACGAGAACAGCCAAATTGAAGTGCGTGAGATTTATTAAAATTGCTTACTTGAAATTTATTAAAACTAAAATGATGGGATTTTGTAAAACCTACTTTTCTCAATCTCTTTTTTGTAAACCTACTTTATTTTCAAATTTTGAAAAGATGATAAGTAAACAAGGCACATCATGAAATTACTTCAACTTTAAAAATAAATAATAAATATAATGAGTAAATCACAGAACAGAAGACTGATATTTAAAAAACAAATATGTTATTTCTAACACTGTAGAAAACGTAAAAACGCATTGTTAAGTAATAACTAATAAAATAAAACTGGACCCTGAAAATTAACCCAAAAAACGAAACTGTGCTTTGGGCTGTATTCCCATACCCCATTTAGTACAGAATGTAATTCAACTTGCTTGTTAGACATTTCGAGAAAATAAACTTCAGGAAGAATTTAAAACCTTAAAGGAAGAAATAGCTACATAAGTTATCGCAAAAAGCTCTGAACAATTTCGGCTGTTAAAATTTCTTCCTATGCAACCTGATAAGGAAAATGTTACCTGTGTATAATGTGTAATATAAAAAGAAAAGAATCTCAAAATCTGATTTAGGGTTGTCAAGCGTATGATGGAGCATTCCATCACATACGCTTCGCTGCTCATAGGAGACAAGGATTTTGATAGCTTGTGGTGAACAACATATTCTCAAAATTGGATCGAAATTCCTCTGATTAAAGCGTTTTTGAGTTATACGGCAGTTTGCTTGATTATCTTGAGAGTATGATGAAAATCGATGGTTTCATATTTTTAGCAGTGTATGAGGCACTTCGTCATTTTCCGTTCTTAATACAAAGAGGGATAACACGAAAGAACATTTTCACTATTATGTTTTTCTTAAAATAAATTTTACGTTGAGTAAAATTCAAGTAGTTTTAAGAAGATGTGAAAGATAGGAAAAATATCAAGCTTTCAACATATCCAAGAGTTATATAAAGTGTTTACATATATGTAGAACGACTTAGATAAAGAATTTTAAAAAAGGAAATGTTTTCGAATAAAAATTTCTTTAGAACTTTGTAAGATCTCCTATGTATCTCTTGTGGTAAATCTGGAGAGTAGTGGCTGCATAGAAAAAGGGTTAAAACTACCCTTTATTACACTCCTTAGATTATTTACAGTGCATCAACTCGACGCTAACACACTAAGCCTTTCTCTGCTTGGGCGGTAACTGAAACAGTAAGAAACAAACTCAAAATTTGACGATATTAACAAGTAGTAGAATTACGCTACAGGGCATAGGCAAGCCTCTTTCCTAACAGAAAGTTGATAAGTTTAGTGGCAGCAAAATAATAGCCGTTACGCAACGTTTAACCAGGAATAACTGCTAAGCCGAAGCTCGCGCTACGACACGCACAGCGTTTCCCCAGACTCTGTAACTTTCTCTTCTAGAACTTGATATTTTAACTTTTTCTCCCACTCGTAGAATTTGCATTCCTTCACACGCGCAGCCAAATTTAAATATTCTGGTACTGACAATTAGGGCAAATGAAGGCTTATAGGAAAGAGCTTCAAACTAAATTTAACTGGTTATTTAAAATATGTATAAATCCCTACAATTTAAAATGAGAAACACCGTCTCCAACTTTATTTTGCTTTTAAAATGTCGCAATTAAACGAGGTGTGGATTTAAGGATATGTTTTTGTGATTTCCGAAGAGAAGTATTTATTTTCCATAATTCAAAGACACTGCGGGGTATTGAAATTTCTAAATACAAAATAAACAACATTAATTGGAGAAGCAAAACAAAAGTTAGTCATTATTTGTACATAAAAAGAAGACTCCGAAGGACAACACGAAACATGTACCTTCTGTTTTTTTATAATTCTAAATTTAAATCCTTGTTAACAAGAAAAATATACCATCGCAGAAATTAAAGTCTTTCTATATATCTGTAGCAACAATAAATAAAATTGCAGAAATTATTTTAATTTTCTAACAGCAGGTTATTTTTTTAAAATTTGAAATCCTTTCCTTTAAATTCTTGTTTGCCACTTACCACTCCCTGTCTGAATGAAATTCCAATAGTTCATTTTTTGTAAATGAAGTAGAATCAGTATTTAATGGGAAGTTCAGTCACTTCCGTAGAAGAGCTCAGAGGTTTTCAGTAGTTCTGCGTTCGGGTCACGTCTTTGCTTTAAGCCTATCTTCCTACGTTCGGCGCAGTCTTACGTGCCTGTTAGTATTTGTCATTGAGATTTAATTACGGTCCAGCGCGGGTAATTACTTTTGCACGGCTTCGGATAAGGTTTAGTTAGTTAGAATTAATTTAGTTCCTTACTTTCTATCTTAAGTTAAAGCCCAAGTGGAGGCTTTCCTGTAAGCCCGAGAGGGACCGTCTGTAGTATTATTTGAGTGAATAAAAGAGCACTTTAACTTTTCATTGGACTTATATTTTGAAGTAATAAGAAGACCAGCGAATAGTCGCTAGGCACTTTAAAGTTCTAGTAGCCAAGGACACGTAAATTAAATAGAACTTTATAAAATATTAAACCAAGATTTATAAAAACTCAATGTTCAACAGTTTTGCAGAGGCATGTAACTCGCCGCAGAACTATTTGTAGAATCCTAATGAAAACTATTTAGCAAAGGATAAATGGAAAAACATTGTGATTCTGGTTGAAGCATGGGTTTACCTAAATGACTGCAACAAAAAATGGTCTACCTGTTATCTAAAACGAAGAGAAAAAGAATGTACAAACCTGGTTCCGTAAATAGAAAGAAAGTTTCATAAGGTGTTTATGATTGTTGCAAAATCCGCTTGCAATGGAAAATTTAAAAAAAAAAAAAATTAAGAGCGGGGAGAAATGTTACAATCTACTCAGTGTGATTTCATGAGAACATTTACGTCCGAAATTTACAGAAACAATACCATTTCTTTGTCAACGTGACTTTCAAAAAGAGAAAAATCATCAACACAAAGCAACGAGTTGTATTTCAAAGAGTACCACTACATTCCTTCAAAAAGTGAAGACTGATGCAAATGCTGCATACGATTATTACATACGTTTTAATGTATTTTTTCGAAGTTCCTCGACGTTTCAGCTATGGACTTATTATGTCTTTGGTCTCTTGGAAGGAGCTTTTCCTAAGCTCAAACGCATGACGATTGATGGACTTTGGAATGTAGTGGAAGAGAAATAGAATTCAGTACCACTGGCAATTTTGCGAAAAGCTTTTCTATCATATAATCAATAGAACTGGAATTTTTGATGATTTGCCAAATTTAGGTTTAGCTAGTAGAAGTTATTAAATGAGAAACTGTATGGAGAAGCAACTTTAGGTTTGAAATATCCAAAAATTTCGTACCACTAAATCCTACAGTGTAAGCCACTTTGACAAGTTGCATTCAAATTTGTAGTTTTTGGCAAATTTTCCACCGAAATTTGAAAATAAAAAGAGAAAGAGAAATTCTAAATGTTTAAAATATGTTAAAATATCAGGACATAAAAGCTGCATTCTATTAACAGCGATAAAACTTCGTTTCCATGCAAGCATCACATGTACGTATGTTGTTCACAGACCTCTGTTTAATAGAAAAACACAATAAATTCACTATCACCATATTTGGCATTGGGTCCCCGCCTCTCCAGTTCACGCTGGGGTGGATATAAGGTATTTTCTTGCTTTTTGCTGTGGGGCTTCGCAGTGTAATTGGAAACATTTCCGGCTAGCAAGCCGTAGGCATGGAGTTTGAATTCCAGAATAGGGGTGTTGACGATGTTTCGGTTCTATCAAAAAAAAAAAAAGAAATCTACGTAGTCAAGTGATTTGTAATCCTGACTGCCATAGCTATGAGCTCGGGTTCGAATCCCGGAGAACGCATGGTTGTAACAGTCTGTCTCTTCATGGGAGGCAACGGTGACCACCTATTAGGTGCTTCCATAATGAAGCAGCCACCACTTCCGGCCCTTCGGTGCAAAGCTTATGGGAATTAAATAAACCGCCCAGCCATTAAAAATATAATATATTGAGAAAATGATTTCTTAAATTAGCTTTTCATCAAACTAAGATTATTCCGGTTTAAAAAATAAGGCGAGGAGTGAAAGCGTAATTCAATGTCTGGTTTATGCAGTTTTTGTAAAAAAGTTACACTTTAAGCTGAAATGCAAATTTAAGACAGTTTTACAAGGTGTTTTGAAGAGTCAGTGAAGGGATTGTACATTAGAAATAAAGAAACGCCATTCTTAGCAATTAAGAATGTTAGCTTACTATGCCTGTCATTACCAGTCAAGAACGTTAATTTCACCCATAACAAACAAAATTCAACTTTTGAGTCAGGCAGAAACTGAAGACATTATGTTCTAGTGTGTACAAATAACTATAATGTATTATAGAGGACCTTAATTTTTCCTCTACTGAACCGCAAACTTTTTATCTCCTTCTACCGAGCGGTACAGTCTCTGAACAATGGTAGTTCAATCCGAGGTTCGGCCCACCAGCGGCCGAGCGGTAAAGACGCTGAACACTGGAAGTTCGGTCCGAGGTTCGAATCCGGCGAACGGGCTGGCTGCATGGGCGTTTTCGTGGTTTTCCCCATGTGTAACGTGTATACGAGCCAGTTCCCCTTAGAAAGTCCTCCACGAAGACATCCCTCCCTTTAGGCAGATAGCCCTCGTGTGCTTTGCCATAATTGAATAACCTAACCTAACCAATCCGAGGTTCAAATCCCGCGAACGGGCGTTTTCGTGAAATTCCCTGTGTATAACGTGTATTCAAGCTACTTTCCTTTAGAACGTCCTGCACGAAGGCGTCACTTTCCTTAAGCAGGTAGCCCTGGAGGCTTTCTTGTAATCACATACACCCAGCCAAACCAAAACTTCTAACCTTAGTAAACATATCTGCCACAACCTTTGAGCAGGAAGCTCTTTAGAAAATGAAACTACGTCATTCGTAGGTTAACTTATATTTATATGATGCGCTTATTTATCAAACTATTTCTTATTATTATTTAAAATTTTAAGAAATGCTTGAAGAATCTGGAAATCCACGTATCACTTTCCCATTTAAATTAAAAACTTGCCTGCTTTATGAAATTTTGGCTCAAGAAAATTTCATCGAAATATTCTGCATTCACAGAGTGAGGGAAATCTAAATCTGCAATATTTTATTAAGCAAAACGTTTACTATGTAAAACGGCTATGTAAATTTGTAATGTATCGCTATGAAAAAGGGCATTTTGCTATGCAAAATGGCAACATCAGTTAAATGTAATGGATTCTAGATTACATGAATGAGAGAAAGGCAGTAACTGCGAATTGTTTGCCTTCTGAATCAATAAAAATCAAATTTATTTTAAAACACATTCAGTTTTAAAGTAAGAATGAATAATGTACGCATAAAAGGTCAGTTGCCTAGAACAATAATTTATGATATGTTTGGTATTTTTATTCTGGAGGTACAGTTTTAATACCTAAGATTTTGAAGCATGTATAACATAAACTATGTCATTATATTCAAATTAAATTGGGTACTACTCAGGTAAAAACGTACTCTAAATCACACCATATGAACGCTTACCTTTTAACCACTATTGGCAAAGGTAACAAATCATAATTCATTCATAATGCCTCCTTTACGGTAATCAGAACTGACTTGCATTTCAAAACAATTATATCAGAGATCAAACAAATCCACTCACGTTTGACTGCAGTTTCTAGTCTCACGAAATATACTATGCAATTATAGCAGCATCCAAGGCATTTCTAGACTCCCAACGACCACAAAGCGACTTCTAAATTGCAGTGTCCACCAACATATTCATATTCAAGTAGCTTCGTATTCATTTCAATTACCAGTTCCTTGTCTGTTTGGTATTCTTACTGGGAAAATCGATCTAGTAAAATATATTTATGCTCTTTCATTTATAAATACATTTTACCTACAGGGGAGCAGAGTGAACAAGTAGAAATCTCACATGAAGGACAGCCCTTAAATTGCGAATTCAGCCGGCAAAAAATGATTGATTTTTATGACACGAGAAGGGTACGTGCTAGGACTTGATTGTTTAGTGTGACAGGCAGCGAGGCAATTGGGGGTAAAACAGCCATGAATTGATAATGGCCAAGCCCCTGGTTCCGGTACTTTTCCCTAACTGCATAAAAAATCCCTGTCGGAGAATCATTGCTAAACACTAGCGTGCATTTAGCGAATAGCTTAAAGCAATTTAATAAATTATAAATGAACATCTTACAAAGTAATGTTTAAGTTTACTGCTGACTTCTGATTTATCTAATTTTTGCTAGTAAATAGATATAGAAACATTAATATATTAGCACGTTCAGGTTCCTTTTGAGATTATAATTTACTGATTTACAATGACATGTTTTAATCAGTAATTTAAACTTAAAGAAATCAGTATTACATAATATTAAAATTAATTATACAGAAATTCGGTGTTAAAATAAATTCCTAGTTAATTATTTCGAAATAAATTATTCATATCACAATTTAAATTATATAATACAGGGTGTTTATAAAGTCCCGGACCCATTTTGATGTTTAATAACTCATAAAATAATAAAGATAGATTAAAATAATAACATAAATGGTTAGATAGACTAAAAAAGTTTCATGACCCTTGTCAACGAACATCCACGTATGCCCCCCTTCGTCGCACGGAGAATGTCAAGTCGATACTCAATTTAACACCAGGTACCGGAAAGCTTGTCAGCATCCACAAAGGCTATTGCGGTTGCAATTCTGGCTTTCAGGTTATCCATGTTCGATACTCACCTCCTGTAAACGTTGTCTTTTACAAATTCCCAAAGGAAAAAGTCCAGCGGCGTTATATCAGGTGATCTGGGTGGCCAAGGAATTGGACCTCCTGGCCCAATCTATCTTGCCGTAAAATGGTCATTCAAAGAACTACGAACGATGGTACCCCAATGAGGTGGTGCACCATCTTGTTGCAAAAAGACACGTGGCTGAAGCTCTTCTATTTGTGGAAATACGAAGTTTTCCAACATGTCTAAGTGTACGACTGATGACACCGTCTTTTCTGTAGAAAAGAAAGGCCCAATGACTCGGTCGTGCATTAGTCCACATTACACATTAACCTTTGGGGAATCCCTTTGTGCCTCACGGTGTTCATGGGGGTTTTCAGATCCCCATATGCGCACATTATGGCGATTAACAATGCCAGAAAGATGAAAGGATGCTTCGTCGGAGAACACTATGCGCTTCAGAAATTCAGCATCATCTTCTATCCTCCTTAGCATATCTGTTGCAAAGGCCATCCTCCTATTTATATAATAATAGGCAATAGTTGCCAAAAACAAAAGAGAGAAAAATGCAATTAATAAGCAGACGATATTTAGAAAAGTACAGATATATAAACTGGAAAATGAAATTATCTGAAATTAACCATACGCGCAGACGATATTTACAAAAGTAAAGATATTCAAACCTGAAAAGGGAAACATATAAGTTATTCCATCAATAAATGCCATAAGTTTGTTTATATCTTCATTATTTTATGAGTATTTAAACATCAAAATGGGTCCAAGACTATATAAACACCCTGTATTATGATAAATTAATTAAATTAAATTTATGTTAAAATAAATTAATCATGTTAAAATTAATTTTAGAAGGAATTAACAGTGTTGACTTTGCAATGAGGAATTTTAGTTCAAATGTTAATAATATTTGTTCGTTGTTGATTATATATCTAACGGATTATAAATGAATAGTACCTATAATAATGCTTTTGTTTCCCGCTCCTTTTTTCATGAGAAATGAAAATCGCCTACAACCACAATAGTCTCTGATATTATAGCATTTCTCTAAAAAAACGGTTTTCTATGAATGCATTATATTTCGTAATCTTCGAGTATTTCGGAGCAATATCCCGCATGACTTTAATGCTTACATTAAATGCTTAAAATGGGTTTAGAAGAGCGATAAAGAGAAATTGATTTTGCAAAATTCACGGACTGACACATTCTGGAGTCACCTGGTTTCTGTAATTGAAAATTCCGTTAAAGAACACCATTCTTGCAATAAAAGAAAGTAATATAAGTGCAACTAATCGAGGCAAAAGTATTTGTTTAATTTATTCTCGCAGAAACTCATTAAGGAATATATAAAAAACTGTGCAGTATAAATATACGAAAATAGCGCTCCATGTTCTTATGTAAAATACACATTTTGACAAAGAGAAGTTTTTAAAAATTTATTATAATTTTGATGTAAACGTTATTTTATTTATATCTCATGCGTTTCTATTTTCATTATCTATCATAAAGGACCAAATTCCGAAACGCAAATTAAAAATTATGATTACTAAAAATACGATATAAAATATTTTCTATACCTCTCAGTAATTAAAAAATAAACTGTCATTCACGATTTTGCTTCATCATAAATTAAAAATGCCAATCGTGTTCTCAAGTAAGAGTTAAGTGCTTGATATCAACTTAACATTTATTTTCCAAGTTCTGTAATAGATTACTTGAAACATAAAATTTGCAAATGTGATTCATTACAGAAGAATGTTAGTGTGTTTATTAAAATAAGGGTTTTATTGTACATTTTATTGAACATCACAGAAGTTAAATGAAATTAAAACATTGCTTTTCATTTTTTTGCAAGAGACTGAAGAGACGTGTGAAAATGTTAGCTGCTAATCTAAAATAATTTAGCAATACGGTTTATTATACAGCATATTTAAAAGATTCATTTTACGGTTTTGTAAATGAAACAAAAGAAAATAATATAAAAATAAAATTTTCTTATTTCTACTATTAATTCCACTTCAGAAAATTTTGAAAATATATAAAGATAAAATTGATTAAAATTTAAAACATTCATTATTAAATACTGTGAGATCTGTCTCTGTTATTTCACATAAACTAATTTTAGATCCTGCTATGAACCTGGCGAATTCTCGCACGGGCGTAAATGAATTTCCAGCACAGAAGGAAGGTGAAAATTAACCCTTTATTAATTCAAAGTTTAACAGAAAGACACGACCAAAACACTGTCAACTTGCGATGAAACTTAAACGTAGAATATAATTCAAGTCGAAATCTAAAATAAAACAGTGATGGATGAGCACGACAAATTACACCTAACAAGTTGATTCACAAAAACCTAACAGTCGTGCCGATAATCCGAAATGGCCAAAAGGCTTATTAGAATAACAACAAGTCGGCAAAGAAACGTGCGCTGGCTAGCGAAAACATGCTCTGAATAAGCTCACATATTCACTTGTTTAAATATTCACGTCACTTAACTTTAAATTTACATCCTGGCGAGAAAATGCTAGGGGAAGTTGAAGAGTTCAGGAAAGGTATCAAACTTAAAATAAATTTGTTATGCAAAATAAGGGAAACCTTACAATACTTTTAACGTGAATTTACTCTTCTGTAATTATTCTGAACTGCTAAAAGGTAACCAGGCTGTTTGTTATGCATAATGTAGGTAACCAGATGGATATTTTTTTAAAACAGCTATGTTTGCAGTAATGCATTATACGTACAAATAGAATCAATAAATGTCTGAAGAATTTCTGCTTCAGAAAGTTTACAGCATACTAAAAGGTAATTAGCTCAGATAGATAAATTCATTAAAAAATGCTACTTTTTTTTATCTGGGAAGATTTAACATTGGTTTGGAGAAGTTCAGCTTTTGAGATTGAGCGTAACTTATCTCAGTCTCAAAACAGCTTAACCTTTTTTTGTCTCAAAAGAGGTACAGAGGAACGACATCTGTTCATTTGCACACAAAAGGTGTCAAAGTCAAATGAATTAGACAGAAACAATATACTAGTACAATGCTATAAAATTTTGCACATAAGATGTTTGCGCGATACAGAAATGGTGACCATTAGAAAACTCTTGGAATAATATTCACCCAAATGAAAGTATCAGTTTTGGGGTTTCGCTAAATTTCTAAATTCTTACTTAGTTATAGACCCTTTGGTCTCCTATCCTTGCTTTGATATCTAATTTGACTTAACGTTAGTAGTAATTTTCTTTCTGTTTCAAAATATTAGCCAAAAACTCGGAGTCCTTGACAGAAGCTCTATTTTCAATATTTCTAGCACGTCTGTCCTGTTTTCATCAACAAAATGCAGTACTTATGTGTTACAAAAAATGTTTATAGCACCGCTATTTAGTATTATAATTATTAGTCTATACAGTAACACTATGTAACACTATTAAAATGGTTTAGCAATAAAAATCGTTAACTTACTGTAAAAAAATTCTAAAAATGCACATATATCAATCGAAATAATGTATGATTTAGTGATCTAAAACTTGGAGTTTGAGACACGAAGTAACATATGATATGAAGGTTTGAAATTTTGTGTTTAAAACAGTAGGATCCAGAAGCAATTACAATACAGATGTACGTCAGAAATAAATAAATTGACTTCAGTTAACAAAATAATTAAGAAAATGTTTTAATATTTGCGTTATATTACTGTACAGAACATTACAATTCTATGTAGAAACTGGGAAGTTCTGTGTAAATGTGTTTATGAAATATAGTGGAACAACAATATTCTTATATTTAATGTATAAGTGTATCATTTCTAATGAATCTGTAATAACCAGTTACATACCAAAGTTCTCATTACTAACATTTATAAAAAAGAGTTTTTATTAATTATTTTTCACGATTTGCGTTTTGATTTTTTGTATCAGTTATATTCAAAGATACTGTTTTGATAATATTTTGATGTTATGGTTGATGATGATATTTTAATGATTTGCTTCGCTTATTGCAGTTACAATTTGATGAAGCCGATTTTTAAGTAATTTGCTTTCGTTGAAATAATAACGTATTGCTATTTTTTATTTGTGGTAAATATTATGGTTGGATATGGGAACTTCTGAATAATTTTTAATTCCTTGGCAAAGGAATGTAAAATACATTAAACTGCTAATTCCAAATAATTACACAGTAATTATAAATTGACGTTTTGGAGAATAAAATTCATGAATGTAAAAATACTATGTACATTTTTTCATCTTATAAAATATATTATTTTCTCTTTATCTAGGTCATAATGCCATTGAAAATTTAAGCAAATTAATAAATTCTAATTTGAATTCAATTGGGTTTGGAAATATTTAATAAAACAATTAATATTTAACTTAACTTTCAATTATCCTGTTCCATAAACGACTTGAAAACAAGGAAATGTTCTACTTTTCTTGGAGATAATCATTTCAGTACAGATGTCTGAAACGTTAACTTTAGATATTATTGTGGCATTTGCTTTCATTTAGTTGATCACAAGTTTCCGTTTACAGACACGCAACTGTAAAAATCTCTGATAAGCAATATATTTCAGCAATGTATTCTGATAAGCAATATATTTCAGCTCCCACGATATGTTGCTGGTGCTTGTTAAATCTGACAGTGCCATTCCTGTCTATGCTATTCAGTAAAAAAAGTACAATAATACACGAGATAATTACAATCAATAGATATTTTCCCTCTATTTTTATAACTACATTTGCAATTCTGAGTTTCTAATTACGAATGATGGCATTATCTCTGATAACTTTGCATTATCTATTATATTGTTCCATAGGAATGTATTTAGTTGTAAATTTGAATCACTGGGAAGGTATGTAATGAATAATTCAGTTAAGGAAAAATATCCCTATTGCCCTCTTTTCTTTTTCCCTTCAGTTAAAGCTTTCGTGACATGCAAGGATCAGATTCGTGTCACTTCTGAAGAAAACCAGTCTCCCGGTGCAGAGTGATTATTCTAGACTTGCACTATTTAGAAACTACTTTTTAATATTTATTCAAGGTTGTATGTTTAGTATGGTAAAAGCCGCCGATGATTTGCCTTGCCATAAACTAGAATACTAATAGTTAAGGATAATAGTTATCTATAACGTAGGACAACTGCATGTTGCTAAGTTAGGAATTTTGTTGGGAAACGTGAACCCTTTGACTGATGATGCAGAGTTTAAAGAAGGAAAGTGGATGGGGGGGCACGGGGGAAGAACTACTAAACATAATTCCTTTCCAGGGAAGTGACGAAAGGTGCGGCTGATGAATTCAATTTCATCACGTATGCATTTAAAAGTAGTCGCATGTTACGAGTTAATTCGTTTTCTAAAACTTCCTTCCAAGTTTGTTCGTTCACAGTGAATTTTTTAAGTTACTTCTCGCTTAATTTCCGTGATAGTTGCCTGGAGCGTGCTACCAAGAACCAGAAAATTGGAGTGTATATTCAGTTACTCAGTGAGGGGTACAGGAAACGTGGCGCACCTTCTTTAAGCTAAATTATAAAGCTCTTGAGATTTATTAAGAAGGTAACTGCCAATTTAATGATTGTTAATGGCGATTTCTTTACACGCGGTACAAAAGAGCTAAGAATATGATTCAGATTATTTCAGTTTTATATAATAATGTTGAACATTAGTTCTTCAATTACTCTCTCAAATCAAAATTTCAGTTATCAGAAAATAGTTTTATTAAGGAGTCAAAATGGATTATTAGCCCAAAGGAGCGTTAAACCAGAAGGGCTATTAGTTTCGAAAAGGCATTTTCCGTCGAATCACTTTAAAAATACGTATCACTTTTCAAACTGTTGCCAAAAAATATTATCGTCCTGTATTATATTTAAAGAAATTAAATAATGAAGCATCTTCATGAATGTACGCTTGTTTTTCGCATTGTGAAACAAAAAGACGGGACTTATAGCCATCAAATTTTAGAGTACGTAATCATTTACCCGATATGCACACCTGGAAGATCGAATTTTGAATTATGAGTTTGTTTTATTATTTATTTCATATTTGTAAACCTTTAACAAATTTTTGAATAACAAACTCAACGATTTCAAAGCAAGCAATGGCAACATTGTACGAAAAAAAAACCGTTCTTATCTTTAGCTTTGAGACTGTCTGTTGGAAATTCTAAGGATATGTTGTTTATAAATATTTTGTAATATTTCTGCTGAATTGAATTGTACGCGTTTTAAGTGCCAAGAACATGAAATTTATTAAATAAAGGCAACAAACAAACAAAATGCTAAAATAAATGTTCCTTTGGGCGTAATATGAAATCTGAAAGCTTTCAGTTTTTTCTTCAATTTTGAATTTCAAATTTCTCTTAATTTATTTTCTCTTTTATATAAACTGACTGTTTTGTTTTGTTCATAAACTTAGCAATATAAAGCAATGTATTGTCACTCTACGAAGCGTCAGATACTTATCTTACAAATGTAATCAGAAAATTCAGCATTTTAAGAGAAATGTGTTGCTATTGTTGGATATAATACATATTAAATTTCACGTATTCAGGCTTTTTAAACTGGAAGTTTAGCAAATTATGGTTTGCCGAATGGCAATGCGTAATATGTTAAACTTCCAATTAAAAATGCCTGTTACTGATTAAAAAACTATGCTATTTAAAAGTAATAAACGCAATTCTCAAACGCTTTCACTAAATATTTTATGATGTTATATTAGCTGGACTCATTAAACATGTAACCTGTTTTTTATTTTCTAGAAGTAAATATTTATATTAACTAACCGAGCAAGATCCTGACATATTGAAAATTAGTATACTTTTACACATTCTTTTCTCAATCGGAATAAATAGGAAAACTTGCAAAAACATCTGATAATGTGGAAAACAATTAATTACACTGAATTTAATACATAGATATTGGTGTATATATATGTGATGTACCAAATGTAGTCGTAGCTCAAAGTATCAGACGATAAGTTTAAAGAAAAAACAGGATCCATTTATTAATTTCCATGAAAAACAGCAGTTACAAAAATCAGATTCCCGGAGTAAAAAAAAAAGAGCAACTAATAACTTTTTGTATTGAAGTTTACTCCATCGTTACATTAATGAAAAGACCTCCCCCCCGATATTCCTTTGCGAGTCCTTTTATAATCTCTGGAAAGGCGGAGCTTCCAAGAAATGACGTCAGCCTATCCAGTTCGCTTTAAATATTTTCAGAACATTCAATAACTGTACGTGTAGAAAAAGGCGGGAAAATCAACTTCACTACGGGGTTGTGAATTTAATTGCACGTACTTTCAAACAAGAAATCGTCGCCATTAAAATGAAAAGAAAATGCATTTAGAATTGTGACTAGGGAAAAAATAAAAATAAAAAGAGAAATTTAAGTTAGGGTTTTAAGTGCATTTTTGACTATGGAATTTTATTATTATATATATAATACTGCATAATAATACAGCTTAAATTAAATATTCATGAAAGCGATAAATTACACAGAATCGCTTTGAGCGGCGCGGGTTTTCGAATCTTTCATGAAGGCTTGTATTTAAACAGCATAATTACCTAAATTTGTATAATTATTTATCTTACTCCCTAGTTTCATAAAATTAACCCGCGGGAAAGTGGTTAACCCGCGGGATGTATCCTACCCCAAGTCTACAAAAAAGTGGAATATTCCTAACTTGTGAAACTGAAATTCTGTACTACATTCAGTAGCTGAGTTTCTACTAGTGAGTGACTTTCAGAACCACTTTTCCGTTGCCTATGTGTTTCAGAAAAAGATTTGCCGGTATTTTATTGCATCTGGGGTGAGACACATCTCACGCGCCTGTCCATGTAAGTGTTTTTCTGACTGAATATTTATTTTGAAAAGTTAATTCTAGAGTGTAACAGTAAATATTTCTACTTGCAAACGATTTTAAAGTATTCGAAATTAAATTTTAAGAGATTTCCAGGGCATTATGGCAAAAAGAATGACTCCCTATGAATTGGAAATGCAGCGGCTGTGAGACTCATTAGAAATATTTGAAAATGAAGAAAATTACATTTCAGGAACTGAAGATTAAAATAGGAAAATTTTCTATTTTGTTTGGTTTCGAAAAAGATAAAGTATTAACTAAAAAAAGGGAAAACTGTTTTTATTCCTTTAACTTTACATAACGATGATGCTATAGATGACACTACTGGAGAAAAGAAAACGCTAGAACATATATATTTTTATAATATGACTAAAGAAGCAGTGGATATTGTGGATAAAATGGCAGCAAGTTATTCATTTGCCAGAACAACAAGGAAGCGGCCAATGGTAATTTTCCTTTCTGCACTGATTGTTGCTGCAATAAATGCTCGAATTATATTACTTTCAACTGCTAGTTCACTAAACAGGTACAGAAGCAGATGTCTGTGTTTGAGGAACTTAGCATTACAATTAATAAAAAAATATATTAAACAACGAACAGAAATTGATACTTTACCGACAAACTTACGTACCGCATGCAAAAGAAGAGCAGAAGTTTCGAGGAATAAATCAAACGAATATACGAAATTCGAAGCAACTAAGTATAAAAGCTGGGATGAATGCCCTGGAGCCAAGGAGAGAAGACCGTGAATGCTATATTTAAAATGTGAAAACCATCTGTGCTAAGAGCACGTGAATGAATTTTGTTCAAAGTGTAAACGAATAAAATAAGTTGCATTGTGTATTAGAGATACAATAAAACTTAGAGGTATGATGTTTATTCTGTTATTATTTGCATTTATCTTAATTTTAACACTCTATAAGGTTATTTTGGAAATTAAGTTTTTGTAACCCAGGTCTTATTAGCGTACTATAAAAGGAAAACAGCTTTAAAACCAAATAAAGCTGTTTTAACCGCATTTTAAACATTGGGGTATGTGATATCCCATGTGCCCACTCTGTCAGGACTGAGTGTACTGTGCATGTGTTTAGCGAACATGGTGACGTACTTACTAGGGTCCTTAGCCTCAAGTCCTGAACTGGAACAGGGAGCTGAAAAATGCGCTTTGTTCTGATGTAGATATTGTGCTGGAGAATAACTGCACTTGAAAGGGATTTAAAATCCTCTTTTATTAAATCACTATTATTTACACACTTCCCAACTCGGGAGAGATACAGAAAGTAAAAGACCACACTTGGGCCTAACTTAACAAATCAAATAAATTTAAACTAAACCTAAATAGAAATTTAATTAAACTTTGCTCGCAGAGCAAATCGCGGAGTTTGGCCTCTAACTAAATGGTGCTTAGCAAGAAATACTAATACTAGCGCACTTCAATTTATTTCAATAAGTAATCACGTAGTAAGCACTATGGCTTATAATTTTAACTGCTAGCTGGTCAGGCGAACGTCCAACAGAATGACCGTGATCTGAGACTAAAGCTCTCACACACTAAGAGGTTTCTACGTCTGTTTTAAATAGTACTTGGCTGTACTTCAAATTAGCATGAGCTGAAAACGCGCGCTTCTTCTGACGGGAAGTTGAAACAGAGAAGAGATAGAAAGATTTAAATTAAAATAAAATTTGGTTAGTTTAACTAAAACCTTACAACTCTAGTAACTTTTCTTGATGCGCCTTCCGTCGGGTTAATTCATTAAGATGACATTTACATTATTAAAGGAGGTGAGAAAGCAAAACAAAATTCCTCTTA
This sequence comes from Stegodyphus mimosarum, assembly GCA_000611955.2. Classification (NCBI taxonomy): domain Eukaryota; kingdom Metazoa; phylum Arthropoda; class Arachnida; order Araneae; family Eresidae; genus Stegodyphus; species Stegodyphus mimosarum. Next base: position 71,259 of record KK122452.1, on the reverse strand, counting down.
ATTTTTCTTTTTATTTGAAGCTTTGAAAGGTGCACATAGGTCATTTTAATATTTTGTGTTATTTATCGCACGAAATATTTAAACCTATAGAAGGTGTATTTTATGTATGCGTAATAATTGTAAATAGGCAAATCTTGTTCCTATTACTATAAAAGCCATTTGTATTCTAACCCAATTATACGCCACATAGTTCAAGACCTTTTCTTTTAATGTTAACTTTCTATTCGCCTTTCAGAGCTTCGATCCTATTTAACCAACCAATTAATTTTGAAGTTTTTTAATAAAATAAAGTTCTGCTTATAATCTATCCAAATTTTAAATCTATAAAAAATTTCTTAATTTATGCAATATTAGTATTTTAATTTTAATTATACAATAGTATTTTTACATATTTTAAAATGCAATAAATTAAAAATTTCAAGAAGTTAAAATAGTATTAGCTTAATTTATACAATAGTATTGCTGACATTATTATCCATTTTTAGTAAAAAACGTTCATACTGCTCAACTTGTGTGTTTCTTTCACTGCGTTCCCCGTGGGATTTCATCACATTGCATGTGTTGTTCTTTTTGACATTTTGTGTTTCAAGAAAATAAATTTGATTTTCTCCTTTGCTTTAATTTTAATTAAAAATTAGTAGTTTTGTTTACATTTTATACAGTACATGGAATTATATAGTTGGGATGTATATTTAGATACAATTTAAAATTTTTCTTAGATGTTAGTTTATGTACTATTTTATTTTTACCCTTTTTTTTTGGAAATTATGCTTTTCGTGAGAACTTTCATGACTGCTAATATTGTTTTGGAGATACAGCTTGTATGACCATTTTCGTTAAGTTCAGAATTTTGTTCATATGTATCGATTTTGCCTTTTCACTCCTCCGTGCTTTATTTAACATTTTGGTTTATCTTTTGGCTATTCAATTTCAATACAATTATATTTTAAAATTCGCCATGTTCTCATTCGCAAAGTTCTGGCCTTTTAGCCTTTTATGTGGTGTTCGGATTCTCCTTTTGTTTTTTGTCCACTGATTTGGAGTTTGTGCCGTTTTAATTTTAGAAGTTATAGATTAATTATATCTCTCGGGTTAAAGGCAGACGCTTTGAAAGCCAAGAAATATAAAAACAAAGATTTGACTTTTCCTTCATAAAACCATTATGAAAAAACACATGAGAGCTAACTGCCTGAAATTCATCACGTTTTTCATCCAGTTTGCTTCAAGACATTTATATAATCCAAGTTTCTAGATCCAGTTCGCTTGTAGAATCCGAAAACCCCACTTTCTGAACCCCTATACCAACTCTTATATATCAACTCTTTTCCTATCTAAACGATTTAGGCGCCCCCTTTCCTTAAACATATGAACACCTAAACGTCTGCGTTTCAGCCACGGTTCGAATCAGACATCAGCGTAAGCAACATTCACAATTACCATAGCAAGCACTGTCACTAGGTTAGCGGCGCTGACTGCTGTAACCAAAGGGTCCGGGTTCGTATTCCGTAGAAGGCATGGATGTTTGTAAATGTATACGGCCTATATGGCATGCGGCGCTCTAAATATGCGGCGAGCCGAATGTCCTCTCGAGAGGTTGGTGGTTGGAGAAGAGGAATGGAAGACCCTCGGACTCGTACTCCCTGGTTGCACTCCATCAAAATTGTGGGTGGATTAAAGTAAAGTTGTGCTGTTACCTATTATATGGTGTTCAAGGCTCTTGCCAACGACAGTCGCAATCTTTCGTTCCTTGCCACGAAGAATTTGTGAGCTTGTTCTGATGTTTTTGTGAAACAAGTGAGATAAGTCACAACACATATCTTTCACTAAAATTTCTCCATAACTTCCTTCTAGCATTCTCTGCATTTTCATGAGTGACGTGTTAACTTTTTTTCACTGGTGTGCTGAAAAAACTTGGTCTCTATTTCTATCATCCTTCAAAGACTTTATATTTCTCGAACGTTTTCATTTTAATCCAAAATCGTTGCAAATATTTGACTTTTCATATGTATTAACGAAACGGTGCTTTAATTCGCCGACATACGCTTCGATCATTGAGCTACAAGACCAGTTTCTTTATTTATATAAATGTTATATTTGTAACTCTTATAGGGCTCATCCGTCAAAGATGGCAAATATTGGCATGCATGCAGATAGCTCTCGACGTACGACGAATGCGGTTCCAGAAGTCACGTCTTAAATTGATTCTGTCATAAATCAGAGATATATTTTGTTCTTGATGTCTTTGGTATTATTTTTATAAATCAGACTTCTAGCTAACATCAAATGTGTTTAAGAATCCATAAACTTAATGCAAAACTAATGCATATAGAGAATATAGATATATATTGTGTACATTCATATTTTATAAAATTAATGCATACTCTTCCTTTATATAAGCATAAATGCAAAATTATATAAACGGTGCCTTTAATTTAAAATTACGAATGATTAATTCTTATTTATTTGGATAATACATTATAATCGAGAGTAGTTTCTTTAATCAGAAAATACTGTTTATCTGTTTAGTTTTTTTTCCAATTTGAAATGTTGTCTCTCTTTCCTCCTTCCGTACTTTCTATCTCAGCGTATTTCGTGATAACATAGGACAGCTTTTCTTTTCAACTTTGGTGATAGTTGTTGTTGTTGTTGTTGCTCATGCTCACTTGCCTAACAGAGTCAGCCCAAGCCCACGAGAATTCTCGTGTGAAGTAGCGTTAGATTACGCCTGTTGTTGGCAATAGCCTTGAGTACCTAACAGGTGACAATACGATTTGGCTCAGTTCCAACCCCAATTTTGATGGAGAGTACCCCGGTGGAACGGGTTCCAGGGTGTCCCATCCCTCTCCCCTTCCATCAAACCACATTAGAGGACTTTCGGCTGCCCGCATATTTAAAGTGCCGCCATGCCGCACTGACAAACATTCATGCATTACAAACATTCATGCTTTCTCCGGGATTCGAATCCGAGCCCTTCGGCACGGCAGTCAGCAACGCTAACCACTATACCGGTTGGGCGGCTTGGTGACAGTATATTTTTCAGTCCACATTTCCTGGTAACTGAAGTCCTTGGCTTAATTGAGAAATATTTCAGATAATTCTTTTGTTGCAATCTAATCCGATCGTCTACTTTCTTCATTTTCCTTTTTTTTATCTTCTTTCACGTCTGTTCCAATTTGTAAATAAATCAAGTCATCATCAGTGTGTTCGTCGTCTTCGTGATTTACTGGTTCTTTTACATCTGACATACTGATATTACATTCAATGTACGTGCTATTTCAAATAATTCATCGCAACTTTGTTCCATGGTATTGCGCTCATTATATATTCCCTGCGGTAGCAGCATTTTCTAAATTCCTCACGTGCCTTATTCTGAAATTTCTTTCCACGAAGTTCCAATATTCTGGAAACTCTGATCAATGTCATATTTCTTCTAAAAATTGCTCAATCTCCAACATGTCCTTTCTGCGGATATTTTACACACTCAGACTCAGTGCTTTCTTCAACAAGTAAATAATATAAAATAAAGAACATGGACATAAATGATGCTGCATTAAGCATTAAAAAAGCAGAAACTGTATGCATTATCCTGCTAGTAAAGTAGAGGATTTCTAATCTTAGTTTTGCGCCATAGTAACAGCGAATTGCCGTAAGTCAGGTTGTGGTTAAGTGGAAGACAATTTCTACTAGAGCTCAAATTGCACCGGAGTGGGCGGTAGATAAATCGTAATTCTAATTCTAACCGGAGTGCACAGGAGCAGGCAGAACAGAGCTCTGGCACTTCTTTATGTAACTAAACTATAATTTTAGCAGAAATTTCCTTTAATTCGGAAAATTTTATTTTGATAAAGAAATTATATTAAAATCAATTCTAACTTCTAAATGCAAGCCTGTCTTTCCCTCGCAGTCAAGCCTTGCACAGAGATTGACACTTTTAAAGAAAGAAAGGCCGCCAAATTCAAACCTCTGAACAAAGATTTAGACTTTAAGAAAAGAAAAACCTTCACCCTATTTTTTGTATGGATTCTGTTGTAACTGGAAGCAAAAGTCTTCAGTCCCCTGCTAGGCAAATAGTGAGTTATTGCTACGTCTTAAACAACTCAGAAAATACAGAAGGAGTAAAAAATATTTTTTTAAAAAAACTTTAACCTAGCCTAAGATTACTCATTAAGTAGACAAGAAATGAGCTATTTTACCGGCGTGCAGTTAAAAAGGAAGGTTATCGAGAATACCGGAATATTACATTTAAGCAAAGCTATTAGAAATCTTAACAGCAAGAAGCAATTGCCAGAAGCTCTTGTTTGAAAATCAAAAACCCTCAAGTCAAATCAGAACATAATTTGAATTCGGGTGAGAATGCGGAAAAGGAATTAAATCATAACTGATTAAATGCTTTACATGCTACTAAATTTTAATTAATTAATTGTTTTAACTATTACATAGTTTATTATTTTAACAATTAATTAATCTGCTATCTTATTAGTTATTTTATTTATTTATATGTCTTCTTCCCTGACGCTCTTTTGGACTTCTCATTTTAGAAATTAAGCCCTGACCTGCATTTCTGACCATGAATTAGATATTAGAATTCAATTGACATAAGTTTATTTTATGAAACAGGCTTGCTGTAGTCATAATCTAATTCACTTATTTTCTTAAATCAGCCTTGAAATTTTTTGTTCTCAGCTGAACATCATGGTCTTTGAGATTTTTAAGAAAATAAATTTTCTATTGGTGGGATTTCTTCCCTCCTTCAGGTTTATTCTGCTGTACTATGCGAGTTCTATAAAAAAACATGGAAAATCATGTAGCGTGCTGAAATTTAAAGATAAGTCACATTTATGCTGACTATGGTACACATTATGCCTTTTGTATTTCCATAAATGGCCAATTGCGTTATAAATGAGATAAATAGTAATTCCGGATCAGCGTGAAATAAGACTGCTAAGACTAAGTTAGGACCAGATTGAAGCGATATTAAAAAGTTTATTTTATCGAATGACCAGATTAAAGCGATACTAAAGAGTTTAATCGAATGCAACAAAGCAAACGAGAATTATTTGCTTAAGGGAAGGGATAAACTTGTGGGGGGGGATTCTAGAGGAGAGTTACGCGTGTCCATGGCACATGCGAGGAAAATCATGAAAACAAGAAAAAACCTGATTCTTCCTCTAAGGAGTAAGTCTCCTCTAAGAAATCTTGCTCTAAGGAGTTACTTCCTGTAAGTAACTGATGGTAATACGAAAATGGATAATTAACTATCCTTAGGTTTGTTTATAGAATCGTACACTTTTTGGGCTACATAAATTGTACGAGAACCTACTATGGAACTTGGCGAATTCTTGCACAGACGTAAATGATAACAACTCAGGAGGAGGGTAAAAATAACCCTTTATCAACTATGAACAGAAAGGCACGTACTTCGTGCTTTACACGAACAGTTGAGAACAATAACACCGGCAACTTGCAGTGGAACTTAAGAATCGTTACAGAAGAAATTCAAGGCTAAAAACTAGTGCTGGATTAGCACTTTAAGTTAAGGCTAACTGGGTTGACTCGACAACCTACTCGTATTGATAATTATTTAAATGACCAAAAAGAAGCATCAGCAACTCCGCGTAACAGCAAGAACGGATTTGTAACGCGCGCTGGCTAGCGAACACTCGCTCTGAATAAACACCAATATTCACCCGCTTATATATATTCATTTCACTCTGTAGGACCCTCTGGTGTATCTTGTAATGTAACAACTGATATGCGTGTAGAAACCACACAGGAAAAAGGTAAAAGAACCCTTTATTAACTCTTTTAAATTTTACAATACGCGGGCTTGACGCTAACAGACTAAGCTTCACTCGGGTGGTAACTCAGATAACAAGAACTAAACTAAAAAAATTCGAACATATTAGCAAGTAGTAGAATTACGCTACAGAGATCAGACTATCCTGTTTACTAATGCGTCGAAAATCTAGTGGTAGCAAAGTAATAGCTGTTACGTCACGTTAACCAGCAATAAATGCTAAGCAGAAGCTCATGCTGCAAAAGCACAGCGTTCGCCCACACTCTCTAACTTTCCCTTCCAGAAACTGATATTTAAACCTTTTCTCCACAAGGAAGAATTTGCATTACTTCACGGCAGCTATGAAATTTAAATATTCTGGTATTGACAATTAGGGCCAATGGAGGCTTATAGGGAAGTAACGTAAAACTAAATTAGGTTGGTTATTAAAAATAAATATAAATCCTTACAACTTAACTTTAAATTTGCATCCTGACGAGTAAATGCTAGGGGAAGTTGAGGAGTTCAGGAAAGATTTTAAAAAGTTGAATAATTGGTTAATTGAATTATGGGAAACGCTGCACTTGTTCTTCACATAGGCGATCAATTTAGTTTTAAGAATGAATTGTGAATATAACAAAGAAATTATTTTATATGTCATATCTTTCATTTCTTTGTACATATGTAGTACGCATAATAGTGAGCATAATACTATATACGCATATTATTATACACTCATATATATATAGTACGTATAATATTAATTCATAATAATGTTTCTATTAATAAAAATGCTTTGTTTTAATGATTAAAATAGTTACATCATTCCAAAATAAAACTTAGTTTGTAAATAAGTTCCTGAGGCTTGCAATATAATTTTAAATGAAGTTGTTTAGAAAGAGCTGCAACAATTCATCAAGCGGAAACTTTCGGAGTAAAGTCGTTGTGTTCTTGGAACGTGTAGGCATTTATATACCACTTTTCTGAGCTAATAACTTTATCACACTACCGCTTATTCAGACACAAGCGAAATAGTAAACGTTGAATAATTTGGGAGAAGAAATATGACGCATGCAAATTTTCAGTTGAAAGCAATACTTAAATCCAACGTCTGAAAAGTAGTTTTGCTTTAGATAAAAATAAAATTCAAATGTAGTCGCATTTATGCTGCCTGTCAAAAGATAAACACGGAATATAAAATGGAAAAACTAAATTATGCCGCTTTACAGCACATTATGCAAATTATGAAACCATCGTAACTATTTTCTGAATAGTGAGAAGAGCAAGTAGACAAATGCGCTGCAGTGTGTTGATAGAAACAGTGATTCTGTTCAACGTTTATTTCCGTTATTATGGGTTTAAAGAGTAAATGAGTTTTTCGCTGAGAAACGAGATTTTCATTTTGCGAAATTCTCCAAAAATATTAAAAGACACAAAAAAATTTGGTTTTTAAATTTATTTGTATTTATTTTTAAAATTTAAAATAAAATTTAGATAGCCCATTGCAACCAGGAACACACATGGTGTCTATTAACATTCTTTTGTGCAGATCTTTTAATACAATTTGTTATATAGTATATTGTTTGTTATTTATGATTGTATTCTGAAATTTCACTACTGGTTAAACACTTTTTGAGAACATTAGGACAATTTTAAGGCACGGAAGATTATTTATGCACATTTGCAGCTTTAAATAGTTTATAAGTTCTTATGATATCCTGAGAAACATACTACAGTCATATGTACTATATTTTGGTAAAATACTAAAATACTTGAAACAATAAAACCAATTTGATATTGTCGCAGAAGGCTCTGTTTAAGATCTTAAATTGTACATCATTCCTAATAATTAATAAAGACATTTTAAAAATTAAAAGAAACTTCTGGTTAAAACTTTCATTGTCCAGTTTATTGGCCGTAATAAGATATAAGTAAGCTTGCATTATTTGCAACATACTCTATAATAATTAATAATCAATCATATATTCAATTGCTAGTCATAATTCGCTGAAATTTCCCCATAATTTTTTTGCAGAGTTGAAAAGCCAAAATAGCATGAGAATTCAAGATATAGGCTTATGATGAAAATCTTAAAAACCACTGATTTTCAGTCTTAAAATAACGGTTATCATTCTTAATTATTTTATTTCTCACTCAAAGTTTAGAATGCATTATAGCTACCGTCATTCTCTTCTCTACTGTCAATTTTTATAGATTATTATTTTTGTACGTAATTTGTTAAAAACATTGAGATACTGTACAATTAAACAAGACACATATATATAGATAAATATTCTTTTAGCTAATTTTTACATTTTTAGACTGAGAATTGAATTCATGTGCTATTGACAAATAACTCATGGCACAAATAAAACTAGAATTAAAGTATCTCTGATTTAGATTGAAGTTTGTAGAGACATTAGGTTATTTCGAAGCAGGAGATGTGAAAAATGAGGAACGCCTTCGTCGGGAATCGAGCCACGAACCTCTCTGTTACGCGTCGAGCGTGCTGACCACTACACCCCGAAGGCATGGGAAAAAGGCGGGAGAAATACCTTATATACTACCCCCTTCTAAAGGGCAACTGGGGATTAGGGGACCCAATCGCCAAATCCCAGTGGTGGAGAATCATCATCCGAGAATTCGAGCGCCAGTGTAGGGACATTAGGTTATTGAAAAATGAGCAACGCCTTCGCCGGGAATCAAACCACGGACCTCTCGGTTACGCCTTGAGCGTACTGACCCCTACACCACGAAGGCGGGAGAAATACCTTATAAGTTATTAATCGATCAAATATTTTCCTAAGAAAGGCAGTCAATCCAAAATGGTACTTTTTTATGAGGTAAGCAAATTATTATTTCTTATCCTGTACTTCAGAACAGTGAAAGACATAAAATTTATGACGATTCCAAGGAAGAATTGATATATAGTTCTCTCTACTGATTTTGTCTTATGAACGATTTTTTTCGTTCAAAGCCGAAAAAAATGGTTTTTTAGTTTCAGTCTTGTACACTGATAAAACATTTATCTTGAGTTATACAGCAGTACATATATTATTCTATCTGTCTGCTTTAAGACGCTTAGAAGTTCGAAAGAGGCAAGTGCATGGACTGAGAAAGGGTAATATTTTATGAAAACTATAGTTATAACGTATTAAGATATTCTCCAATTTCTATTTACTCACATGAGAAGGAAATTTAAAAATGCGGTTAAGATAAAATGATAAATGAATGTATTCAAATTCTCTGTTCTCTAACGTTTACTTAATGCATCTGCGTCGTATCACATAATAATCTCGCAGCAACATAAAAAAATTTCACGCTTGAGAGCATACATGTATTTTCTTACTTTCTTGCGCGAAAGAAAAGAACAAAAAATCTCTATTGTGCTAATTTATTCTGCATTTCAACTGTTAAAAGTTACAAAATGTTAATATTTTCCATAATATAATTATGAAAAATATTAACATAATATATATAAATATATATAAATAATACTAAAAAGATTAACTTATCTTCATAATAGTGTTTCTAAATAAAAATAACTCAATAAATCAGCCTGCAGTCTGCTTCTTGAAACATCAGTCATACTGGATATTACATGCCATAGGTCATTCAGATCTGAATGAAGGAAAAAGGCTGTTTCTCTGATTTTTGTGAAAATTAATCTAAAATATGAGAATATATTTAAAACTTTTTAATTAGCTTTGTTTAAACATTATTATTAATTGAAAGAAGCAAAATAAAGTTCTATAAATATATCAAAGAGGTATTATTTCTCTTAGTTAGTGAGAAAATCTTGTTTATGAGCAAATAAATAGCAGAAACAGAAAAATACATTGTTGCCAATAAACGATGCCTAAGATTTTCATTTACCTTCATTATAAGAATGAGTCTTTCACCAGCAAAACAGGGTTAATAGTTTAAAATACTATATTTAAAATCTTGACTTAACACTTGCACAATATACTTATCTAGTTTGACGTACTTAATTCATTCCTGGAGATGGTTCGTCAACCGACATGTTCATAAACTGAAACAACTCTGTCCATAAAAATTAGTGTGAAATGGATAAATTCCTTCCTGGACCACACGTGTTGTTTTATTTACAACGGTGTTTTGTACACAAGCTCATAACCCCCCCCAAACTATCGAAAAGCATTAAATATAAAACAGAAAAGATAAAATAAACGAAACCCAAATTGAATTTTACTGTATCTGTACGAAGGGGAGTGGTTTGTATTAGTCGAAATGCTGATGAAGCTGTTTGTATGAGTTACCCCTTTCTTAAAAACATCCATCAAATAATAGTGTTTTAAGAGGGGTCTTCTTTTATATTTTTTCGGGAGGGGGAGTCTCTAAGCTTCATTCAACTGTGCTTTAGAAAAGTTAGTCTTCTATGTCTTAAAATCCATTCAATATGCTTTGTTGTCATATTAAAATTGCTTCTAAAGTGAGACATGATTTGTTATTGAAAATGCTTCTGCATTAGCTTCGTATTGTATCTCAGAACCATATAGTTACATGAAAACTCTGCATCTTACTTCATTTTTCACAGTTTTTTTCGATTAGAGAATAATTTTACTTCCTTCTTCTTCTCCCGCAGACATTTTTTCTGCAATCGCCTTTTGTTGCTGCTCCTGAAGCTGCAGTTCTTTCTTGTTGAGCTTAATTTTATTACTGCTTAGTAACCTCTCTGCGTCTTAATTTTAATTTCTTAGCTCATTATTTTGCTAAAGACAAAATATAACACATAACAAAACAACAACAGCAACAAAATTCTATGTCTCAAAGCGCTCAAATTCTTTGCCTGTAATCTAGTTTGGCCATATTTTTCGATCCTGGACGTAACTTGCTACATGGCCTTGTTAATTAAACTTAAACAACAGAAAATATTAAAATAACGTTTTTAGAAATCCTTCTTTATATTTTACTTGTTAATTACATACCACAGATTCCCCCGAAACACCCTTTGAAAATCATATGCTACTAACTTTAGATTCGTAACTCAATTCATCGTTAGTAATCCAAGGCGCTTTTCGTTCAGACAGTTTGTTCGTAATACCAAGTTCTGCTTTAAATTATAAGCATAGAGTAAAGTTCTCATCTTCATCTTGGTTTCAACCGCTCGCGTTTTGCTTTCAACTAATACCATTGTACTGTCGCGCAGCGAATCTGATTCACTCGTATTGCATCGGCTCTATTGGAGAAAGGATTGTTTGGTTTCCGTCTGTTCTCATAACAGCCTTCGGCGTGTTCTTGATTACTGATGATAAATTGTAGAAAAATATAATTTCTCGACGATTCTTCAGGGAAATTAATTTAACTTTCAGCCCGAAATGCTGTTATGATACATCAAAGAATTTGAAATAAAGTATATCGAAATTTTCGATTCCGAGATTTAAAATTTATCGAGTAAAACGATAAAAGGATCCTCACCCCCCCAACCGGTTGTGGATACTAAAATGTAAAGGGTCCGTGCAGCACAGGAGCTCTCTAAATATTCG
>KK122452.1:36916-59789 GCA_000611955.2 Stegodyphus mimosarum | reverse complement strand
CTCCTTCCCACGATGAATTTCGTGGGTTTGCTCTGATATTACTGTCAGACAAGTGAGAAACGTCACAACACATATCTTTGGCAAAAATTTCCTCCATAACCTCATTCTTTGTATTTTCATCAGTGGCTCTTTAACTTTTGTTCATTGGTGTGCTGAAAAAATATGCTATCTGTTTCTATCATCCTTCAAAGACTGTATATTTCCCTAACGTTTTTATTTTTATCCAGAATCGTTGCAAATATTTTACTCTTCAAAAGTATTAAGAAAACGTTGCTTTAGTTCGCTGACATCTACTCCAATAAAGTCAACAACAACAAAAGATCCGCACGTAAGAGATCATTACTGAGCAATGTATAAGCAAGCCATGAAACCATTTTACAGCAATGCACTCATCAGCCCACGCATCCTGTGATCTCAATCGCCTTTCTACTGGATCCTTTGTCCATTACATTAACAGAAAGAAATATAATTAAATGGTAAATTTACATCATATGTTAAAATTTGTACAAACGTGTGACATCAGACCCATCATTTCAAGTTGGAACATTATATAATATCAAAATGATTAACAATTTGCAGACTGAGAAGCAAATGTTTTGAGAGGCATTTTCTTTTTTTTGGCGTTGAGAAAAGTAATTAATTAATAAATTATTTTTAAGATATCCTTTATATTAAAATGCTTTATAGTTTCATATATAATCGTCTTTTCCTCTTCATCAATTTTCCCGAATTTTTTCAAAGCATATTACGCATTATTGTACTGAACACTAGTTGAATTTGAAATGTAATAAATCCTGTCATGACAGCAGATCAGCCTAAGCAGATCAGTTCTGGAAGTGACTAGTACTCCTGAGAATATAAATGAAACATTGGTAGCTTCACCTTACTCAGATGATCGCCTCTAATTACAACCAAACTCATTTCTAATCGTGGCAAATCACCTTAGAAAATACTACAATTTTCTTCACAACGTCACTAGTTTCAACAAGTCTTTTACTAGTTCTGCTCAGGACTGAAAAGTTTTATACAAAATTCTGTAGCAGAATTTTTGGGAATTCGCCTCTCGTCAATGGTGCTAAGAAAAGTATATAAGGCGCCAGTAGACGGAAATTGACTACAAGCTCTCAACAATCCTGCTTAAAAGTATTTTCAGTGTCACGGTACTCGACAATCAAAAACATACAAAGTAAACCGTCACACATATACTCAAGTACTAATCTGAATAAAAAAGTGAGAAAGATTTAATTTAAAATGAAAGGGAAGCCACCCCTCATTTTTTAAAGCAACATCAGTTTTTATACAATCACTTTCTCACATCATTTAAGAGGATATTGTTCGGAGAACAGCCTTGGTTGCGCCAACTTGGCTTCTATAAGAGTATGGGCGACATTTCATCATGCCACGGAAGTAAATACTACAATAATAAATACTACAGTAATAAATACTAATTACTATACTACAATAATAAATACTACAGATAATAAGTAATACTACAGATAATCCCTTAGCAAGGGAAAAGTATTACGGCTATCTACCTAGAGGAAGTACGTCATCGAATAACCATTACCTGCCATATCACAATAAGCTGTTTCTCCCTTTAATTACTATACTACAATAACAAATACTAACAATAAATACTACAGATAATAAGTAATACTGCAGATAATCCCTTAGCAAGGGAAAAGTATTACGGCTGTCTCCCTAGAGGAAGTACGTCATCGAATGACAACTATTGCCTACCATACCACAATAAGCTGTTTCTCCCTTTTTGGGGTCAAGGTTGATCTCCGAACATTATCCCATTTATGCTTCATATTCCACCTTTTTTCAGTTCCTTGAAAATTAGCGTGAGCGCGACATAATTCAATCATCTTTTAACGTAGTGCTCTAGATTTTCATGAACTCGGCACATATTGAAATTTTTAGTCGTCTTTCATGAATGCTTTCCTTAATTACATCACAAGGGATAATTTCATTCTAACACCTTATATAAAGTTTGCATTTTAACTTTAGGCTTGGTTTGTGATAGGATCTTTTATGAGTCAAATTATTTCCCTTGCAATTCTGAGATTTATATCTTCTCGGATTGTAATACTTTCTTTTTTGTTTTCCTGGATTTTGAATATTTTTATATTTCATTCTATCACTAATTTTGAAAATTAATTTGAGTTCAGTATCTAACAGTGTGACATTTTTATATTTTCTTTAACACGCATTTTTCTACCGATCAAGAATGGTGGAGTTGTGTCAGTTCTTCAGAAGAACTGACAAAGATAAAAAAAGATAAACTTTTTCAAAAGATGAAATTTGAACTGCCATATTTCGTCAACATAATTGTATCCTTTCTGTATTACCGACAGACAATTTTGCCATCTTTTAAAGATTATGATTTGGCTCACGATTGTGCAAACCAGTCGTTATTACTTAACATTTGATATTCTTACATATACAACAGGCTTACATTTTTGGGGGGATAAATTCTATGCTTCTGTTGGATATTATGTAAAACTGATTTTGAAACAAGATTGTTCTCATTTTAATTTATTTATCATTTCAGCTACAGAAAATTTTTTGGCAGGATATAATCAAACAAATAGGAAAACCATCCGTTATAGCTAATATATTGCAATGTTTCAATCGTTTTCTGACGACCACATAACAATTGTCGGAAAAGTCGAACGTAGCATGTAAACGCGTACCGTTCTCAAATATTTCTTGTCTTTCATGGTGGTTCGAAGGAAAACGTTGCTTGTTTCCCGAGGAATGTCTCGCTCAAAATTCCCACACATCTATTCGTAGGTGTACTGTTATGTTTCGATTCTCGGTAGATGTAGATGAGTTCACATTCGAAGTCGGAGCCTGGAAATTCCCATGGAAATTTGCCCATGACTGTCAACATTATACCCAAAAATAATGAGAGTGTTTTTGCCAACAGAAAGATGATCTGAAAATTTTGGGCAAAGGCGAGACTCATTAACCGGCTGCCAGTTATCTGCTGTCCATTCGAGGGCGACTTGCGCGGAACGGCCAGCTGCGCCAAAGGAAACTTAAAGTGTGATCGTCTCATTCAAGAACTTATTTCCTTTAAAAAATTATTTATAAATACTTATCCAAAATTAACAAATCTTAGAACAATTTCAAATATAATGTATATTCTTTCTTATAATGTTTTATTCATACTTAATCAAAATTTTTAAATGAAAAAAAAACTACACCTGACTGGTTTGCATTGCTACACTTGTATTCTTCATTCGTACTTTCAAGTGGTCGTAAAGGTGTGACATAATATATACACTGCCCCCCCCGAAAAAAAAAAGGAGGGACAGTTCTGTATCTCCCGTTCTACTGGGCCGGTTGACGAAATTCAAACTGTGTTTTCTATGTCTCGAAAGCGCGACTTAGGATATATATTAAATTTATATATAGCATTGTTCTAACATATGTACTTTTACACAAAATCGGACTTTTTCTGAAATAATATACCAATTTTTTCCATATTTCGATTCTACGACTCAAATTATGGCAATGTTTTCTAAAAATCACACGAGTAGTTTTTAAAGAATTAGCTCTCAAAATTTTAGCTTCTCAATGTTAATTGAATTTGATATATATTTATCATGATCTATTTCATCTCTTCTTTTATTAAACTTATTTGATTCTTCCTTTCACATTTTGAAATTTAAGTTCATTCCAAATAAAATTCGCCAATTTTTTATGATTTATTTTAAAAATTTGTATTTTTAAATAATTTTTGTAAATTTTTTGAAAAAAATTTTAATTAGAACTAAAACATTTTTGCCATCATTTTAATGTAGATGTATTTCTAAGAGTAACTGAAAAATTAGTTTTTTATTCAAAATTTCCTAAGATATAAGTAAATTTACATTTTGGCGCGTTTTGCAATTTTCCGTATTTATTATAAACGATAATAACGAAATTGTGGTTAAACGGAATTTGTTAAAATTATTTGGAAGTATGAACAATGACTTTTTTCCCGCTCTTGGACAATGGAAAAAAGGAAAGGAAAATAGGTTGCTATAAAGTAAATAGTTCACCAAGTGAATTATTCTTTGCGCAAACTGAAAAAAAAAAAAATAAGTCAAAATAATTTTTTTTATTTTCTCTGTAAATTTCTCACCAAAAATTACAAACTTTAATATCTAGGCATAATTTGAGTCGTAGAATCGAAATTTGGAAAAAACCTTATATGTTATTTCAGAAAAAGTCTGATTTTGTGTCAAAATACCTATGTTAGAACAATGCTATATTTAAATTTAATATATGTCTAAGTCGCGCTTTCGAGACATCGAAAACGCAGTTTGAATTTCTTCAATCGGCCATCGGCTTAGTAGAACGGGAGATATAGAACTGTCCCATTTTTTTTCTGCCTAGTGCACCTAAAGGTAAATCAATACTGGAAAACGTGTGGAGTTCTGTTTCATATTTGGATTGTAAGTACCATAGATCGAAAACAGTCTTTAATACGAACTGCTCGTGTGCACCTTAGGGCAGAGAAAAGCTTACATGGGCATATACCTGACCACAAGTTTCTCGCATGGTCCGATTAATCGGTTATGTTAATATCCTGGACGGCTTGAAATCGAGGAACTAAATGCATGGAGAAAATTAATAACTGGTTCTAAAAAATATATGCCCTATTTCGCAATAAATGAAACATAATTAATTGATTCAAATGGCTTTATTAGAAGTATTAGAAAAATGCATTGTCTCTGTAATTCGTGTTATATTCATTTTATATTCTTCAACAATCACAACATCGAAATCTGAAATTTTTTTCTTTTTTGGACTTTTCTCTTTACACAATTCTTTCTAGTAAAGATCTACATCTTATCATTCGGCGACTTGCGAAGCTGCTTTCAATATTAGGATCAATTTCAATAATATGCTTTACAGGGTTTCCATCCATCCCAATATTTTTTTATTGCTGTTCAGCTGTTAATTGTCATTCAAGTTCTTCAATAAAATCATCATTGCCTAAGTTGTCTTTCCCTTCTCCATAACAGTGTAGTTCATCTAAGCTAATTAGAGTGTCAAAATCGAGTTCATTAGCGCTAGATTTGATGAACTTAATTACTTAGTTCACTGAAAGCGATGTCTGTTTAGTTTTAAATATGTTATTAGTAACATCGCTGAAATGAATTTCCAACTAATGAAGTCATTTGCACATTGTGGTATGATATGTTTCCAATTTGCCCTCCTATTTCTTGATGTTAATTCATACCACATTTCCACTATATTTGCAGCAATGTTTCTGATAATGTAATTCTTCTAGAATTCTACCAAATTCTTTCATTCTCTAATTTTGCAATTATAAATAGACAGTTTTTAAACCATCATGGTTGATATCTGCACTGTTGAAGGAAATATACAGAAATGATTTTCAAGGAAATTAAAAATAACATTTTCTAAGCTTCAGAACATAAATTATTACATACAAATTCTAAGTACATTGTACAATAAATGGTAAGTGGAATATCTTAATAGAACATTCATTATGAAAAAAAAATACAAATGTTTTTAAAATTTTGAAATATGTATTTATGATACATGATTTCTTTTATTAAGAAATATACTTTCAAGGAAAGAAAAGTTAAACAGTAGTATTGTTCAAGATAAATATAGTATTGGTTCATCAAAGAAAATTCGGCGGATTGTCCTGTACTTGCGTTTCCGTGTCACAATTTTGTATCATTATGCAAATGTGCTTGAGAAAATTATATCATGTCACACATATCGTGACTCAAGCATGTCTATCGTCAGTTTTCTTAGTTTAGCTTTCTCGTACTTGCTATGGTAAATTATTCATATTGGAAAAGCGCAGTTTGTGATTTCTCAGTTTTACATTAAGATGCCAAGGTCGTTATAAATATTCTTAGATCTTTTAGTGAGAACGCTCCTAAAGATAGAAAGACGGGAAAAGGATCTGTGATTTTAATTTTTTTAATTTTAAGTTATGCAATAAAGGACGCTTAAACTATAATTGATGATCATTTGAAAGAATTGGTTATCTTTAATTCCCAAAATAACTAAATGGGCTTAACGAACTAGTTTGAGGTAACGAATAATTCATGAAGAACAGTGATTAAAAAGCAAGAGATTAAAATCTGCAGTTTTTCAAATGGCCAATATGATAATATTATAATGACGAGAAACAGAATTTTTTCCTGACTTTATTCTTTTTGGCAAAGTGACAATAATTATCACAACAACATTCTTTAAGTTTTAATTTAATTTAAGTTTTATCAATTTAATTTAATTTTCGATTTTAATTTAACGTTCAATTTAAGTTCTTTCAATTTTAAGTTTTTAAATTGCGATTACGCCATTCTTCATTCCCTTATTCAGCCCTATCCTGTCTAAATGCCTCAAATATCCTAGTTTCCAGGTAGCCCTCAAATTTTTTAATAAAGCATGTTTTCATGTCAAAGATGGAATACCAAACCTTCATTTAAGGTACATTTCAAAATACCGTGCGAATGCGATTGTACAAATATAAGGTAGTCAGAGGATTTTTAGATTCAAGATTTGTTATATTCATCAGAAGATTTTTCGATACATTCATCAGAAGAAACGAAAGCATCTCCCATTGTTGAAATTTCAGTGCCTCATTGTTGGAAGAAAACTTTCAATTTCCTGAGGCCAAAGACTAGTTCGTTTTAATTTGTCCTCCCCCCCCCATTTGGGTTTCGTAAAAAGTTTCCGAAATTTTCCAGCATAAAAATTACTTGAAACACTTATTTTAATGTTGGAGTTACAGAAAACCAGTTTTGAGTATCTAATTATCGTTTTCTCAATAAGCACACCAGCTTCTGTGTGAAGGATTGGAAATTATATTATTACTCCCCGCAATGATTTAGTTCAATTTTGTCGCCTAGTTCTTTTCACTTGCTGCTCTGAACTGTATAATGATTAGTAGAGGGCGACTGCACGCCCGATGGAAATACACTCTGTCAAAAATAAATATATGCACGCAGAAATAATCGAGTCGCAATCACAAAACTCGGCAGAAATGGATTCTGGTAAGAATATGCAAATAATTTAAATTTTGACACCACTGACACAATGGTAAACGCATATGAGATGCGCACCTGGGAGAGTTTAAAAGTATGATTGCTGGTGCCGCAGGGCTATTCAAACAAATCTGTCAATTTGGATAGACGGATTGACAATACAGTTGCCTCTGAGACGTAACCGGTGGCAGTACGAATAGTTGTCAGACTTTGAGAAGGGGCGTATTGTAGGCCTCATAAAAGCAGGTTGGTTGAACAGGCGGTATCTGCTGCCACGTCGGTCGGCAGTTGCTCGTTGTTGGCGACAATGGATCACGGTAAGGATAGCTCGACAGGGCGTTCCAGGAACACAAATGAGGGCAAGGATCATGCAATCATAAGAGCGGCCGCTTCAGCACCAACAACGTCGCTAGCATCGATTTGACGCCATTTACTACCTTCTATGCATCCAGCGGTATCAAAGGATTACCATTCGAAGACACTGGCTGACGCTGGTACTTGCTGCCGAAGTCCGCCTACCACTGACCCCACATCATAAGTAGTGTCGATTGGATGTTTGCCGAAGTCGGGAAAGGTGGAGAGTGACCGAATGGAGGCGTGCGATTTTCAGCGATATGAATCCTGATTCAGTTTGAGTGCTGATGACCAACGCACACGCGTGCAGATGACCCAGCTGTCTGTTCCGGATTCCTTTTCGAACGGCATACGGCATTTGCCCACGGTGTGACAGTGTGGGGAGCAATTTTTGTGGGAGACACGATCACCTCTAGTCGTTTTTTAAAGCACTATGAAGGCTCGTAGTTACGTGGACGACATTTTAACGCCGGTTGTACTGCCTAGGCTATCAAATCTCCCAAGTACCATTTATCAGCAAGACAACGCCCGTCCACATACTACTCGTCTCTCTCAACAATGTCTTCAAGGATATGCCATAATTCGTGACCTGCTAGATCACCAGTCCTCTCGCCAACAGAGCACGTTTGGGACATGTTTGGAAGGATATGCATTGTTGAATTATATTAGTCCCGAAATATTGGCGAATTAACTGCCGAGTTGCGAAGATTATGACATAAATTTTCGTAGGGTGTCATAGGCGACATGCTTGATTTGATGCCACGCCCTATTTCGGCTTGTATAGCTGCTGGAGGTGACTATAGAACTTACTGATTTGTAACCTTTCTCGTGACTTCTTGATAAAACGATCTTTTCTGAATTTGTGTTACTTAGATCATTTCCTCATACATTACATATATGTTAATAATAATTCGTTTCCTTCTGGGAGCGTATATCTTTTGTGAGTGTATTTCGATCTAAGAATATGGGTTTCTCTTGGGGCCTAAGCTCTTTGGCATAAAGCTTGGTTGTCTATGTGTATCCCCTTTTCGCGATTGTACTATTAATCTGTTCTCTGTGGCTTGTTATGGGGCTACTTCCTCGATGATGCAAAAGTTAAGCAATTAGATGGATAAGCTTAGCCACTCTCGAAAAATACTTTCAAAAAGGTCATTGTAAATTATAGTTGAATTTAAAAAAAAAAAAACTTTTAGCGAACAAAAATGAAGAACTGAAGAAGGAAAACATATGAGATAGGAGCAGCAATATAAAAATTAACTTTATTTAAATTAAAATGATGAATAAGAACCTGAATAAATTGAACTAAATGAAAGTTGTATGTTACTGGAGGCAAACTAACTTACATAGTGTTATGCTGATAGGCCAAATATTATAGCAAAATTTGGTGATGAAGATTAAGATTTTTGAGTGTGCCCAATAGGGAATTGAATTACAACTAAAATCTACATCTTTTAAGTGTGTAATCCAGTAACTCTATTTTTAAAAATATTGGAATTATCCAATTTATGACTTATCACTCGATAACATCAAAACAATTTTATTTACTTCTTACTTGTATAGTGCCAGCCGATTTTCATCTATGAGCGCAGAATAAATAGAATTTACACGTTTGCTAATTTTATTTAGTAGTAACTTCTAAGCCATTTCACCGATTTCTTCATTACATATAGGATCTCCCTAACTACACATAACTTCCCGTTAATAGCGTGACCATTACTTACTGTTCTAGTCCAACACCAACACAGATCGAAGCACACGACAACATCAATAAATCCTATTTCATCTTTTTAATGAATTACATTGACACAATGTAGACACGGAAAAAATTACGGAGAAGTATTCGTTTTTTAAATCACATAGATTATTTTCTACAAGAACAAAGAAGTTGCTCGACATTACACCTGATGAATTCCACACAACAGCAGATGGCGACAGACATACAATGCTCGTCGAGCTAGTGTTTTGGAATACATTATTTTCCCATGTGCGAAGCTATTTTCTTGACATGTAGTTAATCACTGACAGTCCTTTGGGCTTTTATTTAATTTTACGCCTGCATCAAGCTACAGGAAAATGTTGCAGAAAATTTAGAATTTGAAGATCTTCTGACGACATCTTCAATGCTCACAACGTGCGAAGAAGAACTGGTGGCAGGAAAGAGGCGAAAACCTCCTCCCATGAAGCGCGCCGTGAAGTATCAGCGAAAAACCGGTTTGGTAAGATGTTATGCACTCGCGCTGAGCAATGAATATTTCATCGACTTTTGCTTTTACATTCCTGTCGGCCAGAGACAAAAAGAAAGCACAGTTCGTATTGGAGCGACCAAAATGTGAAATCGTCTATCCTGTTGATATTTCTCAATTCTAAAGCACTAAATATTTTTTTAACTTTCACTTGGAAATAGTCCTGCTTTGTGACCACATTTTTACCATTAGTCACTATTTTCACATTATATGTCCATGTTTTCGAATTGGCACTATAATTTTACACTAATTTTATAATATTTTGACTTATTTATTGTTTGTCATTATACAAAAATACAATTATTACATATGTGATTCGGAATAATAAGAAACATCTTTCAGTTGATACCTGCAGTTCATATCCTACACATGATGTGTCAATCAAATTACCAGTTAGAATCTAATAACAGTTTTTAATCTGTAATATGCAGCATACAAATATATATAAATTGTTTACAATTTTCTTTTCGATGCTTTACACAATTTTCATGTTTATGCATTACAGCCGCTGCTCATTTTCTATTACATTTGTTTTTGTATTTTGACAACGTTCTTTACATTCAAAGTTTTTCTTCTATTTCTATCAGTTTATTGGGAATTGACTACCAACTGAGTAATTTGCATTGATTTATATTCAATATATCTTCATAGAGAAATTTAAAACAATTTCTACGTATACATATATAAATCTTTTAGACAGTACAATTAATTAGATTATGTGTAGCAAAAACTCAATTCTTCTCATAAATGAATCAGCCAACCCTACTGAAACTGTGCTATTATTACACGTAAACTGAGGCCTTACCTCCCATAATCCTCATTAAATTGTCTAGTATGTGAACATCATGAATATAGTCAAATTTTATTCTGTTTGTTTATGTTAAGTCAACTCCAAATGAAGTTTTTCAATCTATTTTTTTTTTTTTAATTTTTATTTTCTAATTCTTTTCATCCTCTGCAGAAGCAATTCGCGATGGTTTTTGTAGAAACAACTCGCTTACTTTATTTTTTTATCTAATTGTATTATGTAATTATCATTCCTTAGCTTCTTAATAATTTCATATGACCCCATGTATTTGGGTTACTGTCATTAACCTTTTGCATAAAAATTAATCCTCTAATTTTCATTCCAGAATTTTTCTTTCTTTCAAATATGTTCCGTATGATTAGTACTCATGTTCAGTCAATTTTACCTATTCCTTACTAGCAGAATTACCCGATGGCAATTAAGTTAGATTGAGAGTAATCCATCTAGCAACAGAGAGAATGATACCTTCCCTAAAAACGATGCAAAAAATACAATTCATACTCATACATTTTTCAGTTTGATTCGATATGGAACCCACATAAAAACTTTTCATAGAAAAATAAGCTATTTCTCTCTCTTTATATCAGCAACAATGGCAAACAGTTTTCAATAATTTCCGCCTTTCTAATCAAATGGTCGTAAAAGCTAAAGTTCCATCCTATATTTAACCTATATTCAATTTTAGTCGATTAAATGTGGCAAAACATTTATCATAATCGATCAGAAATCAATAACGCAAACAAACAAACACACACGCACAAACAGACATTCCTCTTTATATATATATATATAGATTTTGCGAATTTTTTATTAACAAACTCTACCCATTTGAAAGCGAGCAGTAGCAACACGTTTCGAAATGAAACATTTTTATCTCCAACGCGCGACACTGCTGCCACTCGGAAAAATGAGTGTGGAAGTTATCGCTTTCAGAGTTCTTAATTAATATCTCGGCTGATTAAAGTCGTACGAAGATGGGAATAGTCGAAATGGCTTCCCATGACTGTTGGAATCGAGAATAATGTATTTAATGTTTTGCAATGTTATTTTTATTTCTTCGTAAAACTTAGAAAATTTTTATTAACAAACTCTAGGATCTGAAAGCGAGCAGTGGCAACAACTTTCGAAATAAAGCAGATTTTCATGTCCAGCTAGAGAGACTACTGCCACTCGGAAAACTGAAGGCAAAAATTATCGTTCTTCTGAGTTTTTAATTAATATCTTTGATTTTAGCTATTTGCTCTTGGAAAAAAAGTGGTTGTCGGACTTTTCCAGGACCCAGAGAAGAATTGCGAAAAGTTTGGTGACGATGGCTATAGTAGTGACTGAGTTATCTGAGGACAAATACACAGACTTCTACTTTATATTGTTGCGTTATACGGGTTCGTGGATTTGAGAGTATCTGATGAAAACACGTTGCAGAACAATAAAAAGCACAATTTATTTACAAGAATCACTATTTACAGCACAGTTCCAAAATTACCTTTAAAAGCGTCGAAAATCTACAATAAATACGCTGAAACAATCAGCAACACAGCTTCAGGCTGTAACTGTAAAGGTAGCTTCACGGCAACACTAAACTTATAATGAACACCGTGGGACAATCACCAATACACTGTCAAGCTATACTGTAAAGGTAGCTTCACGGCAAAGCACTATCCCGATCGCTTTCCGTTCACAAAACTCTCGCGTAGCTTAGCACTCACAGTAAGCAGCTATTCTCACAATGCCGGCTCTCAGAAACGCAGGGGTTTATATAGCTTTTCCTTAGGTTCCACACGTTTCGAGAAATATCTCGACAGGAAGTTATTCTAGAAGCTTCCCGATTGGACCATAGGATATCGCCGATTTGGTCGCCAAATGGGCGATGAAGTCGCCAATCTGGCAACCCTCCCATACACTATTTTATGGCAACCTTAGTGCTATGCCGGAAAGCTTACATACAGGCGCAACCGCCGAATTTTTCGCAACAATATATATAGACTGTTACTTAATTTGTCTTTAAATATTTTAAAGTAATCGTGGAAATCTTCTGCTAGCTTAAGAGGATCGTTTTTATCTAAAAGTGTATTCTAAAACTGTATTTAAAAGTGTATTCTTCCAAAAAAGTCCTGTTAGCGAAAATTGAGTTACGGAATATTTTCCATTAATATAATACAGTTCAAACATTAATGCTGTTTTTGAACAGCATTAATTTTGTTTTATTTTTATTTTATTTTTTCTGAAATTGCTGAAATAGATTCCTTTATCATCCTGTGTCTCTCGCAATCAGTCCATCGATTGTGGGTAATAAATGAAATTTAGAATGTAAATCTACATAGATTCCAGGTAAATGACTTATGCCAAGTATTATTCGTATGCCATTCAAATGTCTAGCATTATTACTGAGAATTGTCTATGACGAAGAACTTCTTAAACACAACTAAAACAACTAAAATTTCTGAACACGAGAGACAAGCTTTCAAAAGGCTGACATGTATCGGGCGAATTTCCAAGATCTGCTAATTGAGTCTAAATATTGGATAATGGCTTTTCCTTGTAACAACTTATTCCCAGAATGTTTTCTTTAACGAAAATTTCGAAGCGTTTAAAGTGGGAGGGCAGAATAGCTGCCAGATGTAAAGTAGCACCTTGTTCGAGAGCAATTATTTCCATATGAAATGTGTCCCGTTTTATTTAAGATACATTAAAACCTTGTAATTAGAAAATATATTTCATTCAAAATTAACATGTAAGAGCTCTTTTCGTTTCGCATTACTTTTAAACGTCTTTTTGAAATTGTGAATATCATTTCGAGAAGGAACTTGAATTGCAAACAAATGGGAAATATAATTATCTTACATATCATTGTTAGTGTTAGGCACTATGTATTGCACATTTAAATATTTTTGTATTCAATACCTCTCTGTTAATTGTAAATATTAAAAGCAGCACAGCGTATATGTTATAAGATTTTTACATATGTACCTTGAATGACTCTTTGTGATAAATTATTTCTCGAAATCCGTCTGTTCAGCGAAGCAGGTTAAGAAAAGAGCAACACAGATTAATGGATCAAATAATGCAGATTTCTGCTACTGTATATTCATCATTATGAAAAGGGAAGCATCATTATTTCAAACTTAAAAAAGTTTCGTTAGTTCATTATATTATTAACTAGTCTATCGAAATCTTGTAAATGAATGCCAATGAAAATAACTAGTTTTGACAAAGAATGAGAGAGCAACCTAGGTTGCTCTGAATTCTTCTTTTGTGAACTACTTTCTGAGGAAAAATATTCTGTGTACGCGTTAATGCATTCATGTAGCCTATAAGAAAACAAAAACGTAACCAATGCTGGCTGTGTATGTTTTCATCATTCCAACGGCTTCTAAGTGTGAAATGGATATGCATCATGCTGCCTAGAAGGTATAGTGGTTAGGGTAACCGACTGCTATACCGAAAGGCCTAGCTTCAAATGCCGGAAAAAAGCGTGCGCGTAAATTATCAGTTCTCTCATAGGAAGTAACTATGACCGCCTATTAGGTAAAGTGCGAAAAAAGAGAAAAAATGTTTAAAAAAGAGGATAGTTTTCTTATTGGCTATATCTCCCGTTCATCAGGGCCGATTGACGAAATTCAAATTGCGTTTTTCATGTCTCGAAAGAGCGACATAAGATATATATTAAATTTATATATAGAATTGTTCTAATATAAGTATTTTGACACAAATCGGACTTTTCCTGAAATGACATGCCAACGTTTTTTCATACCCCGATTCTACTACTCAAATTATGCCTAAATGTTCAATTTTGTAAACTTTGGTGCAAAATTTGCTGAGAAATTCAAAAAGTTCTCTTGGCGCATTTTTTTCAGTTTGCGCCAAGAATACTTCCATTGGCGAACTTATTGATTTATAGCAATCTATTTTCCTTTTCCTTTCTTTCATTACACACGAGCGGAAAAAAAATCATCCTTCATACTTTCAAATAATTTTAACAAAATACGTAAACTGCATTTGGCGTTACTATAGCTTATGACATGTACGCCAAATTTCCAAACTCGCTAATATGTAAATTCATGTATATCTTAGAAAGTTTTGCATAAAAAAATTCTAATTTTTGCGTGCCTAGAAATACATCTACTTTAAGATTATGTTAAAAATTTTATAGTTTATAATACCAAAATGTTTTCTAAAATTTATAAAAATTATTTAAAAACACAAATTTAAAAATTAAATCATAAAACATTGGCGAATTTTATTTCGAATGAACCTAGATTTCGAAATATAAAAGGAAGAATCAAATAAGTTTAATATTAAAATTTGAAATCTGATTTTTTAAAAACTGCTCGTGCGTTTTCTTAAAAACTTGGCCGTATGGCATAATTTGATTCGTAGAATCCAAATAGGGAAAAAATTGGCATCGCATTTCAGTAAACGTCCGATTTTGTGTCAAAACACCTATAATAGAACAATGCTATACATAACCTAATACATATCCTAAGTCGCAATCCGAGACATGAAAAATGTAAGTTGAATTTTTTCAATCAGCGTAGTAGAATGGAAGATATACAACTGTCATTTTTTTTCCTCTGTGTACGTCCATTATAAAATGACTAATACTTCTGGCCTTAGTAGTGGCGAAAGCCTGAAAATGGCTAGTGTTCACCATTAAAAAATATGCATCATTTCCTTTAGTTTACTAGCTCTGTTTGTCAGTATGGCCAGAGGACATAACGTATCGAACGATAAAGAACTACAGCTATTTTATTACATTGGGAATGCGATATAAACTAAATGAGTTGTTTTAAGGGATTTATGAATGCAGTACCTTAAATGCCGAACCAAGAGAAGCAGACGTTGTTTTATTATAAGACGTATTTTGCTTGACAGAAGAAAACTCATTTCTTTAATACCTTTAGTAGGTGACGGCAAGATATGTTAAATCGTAAGGCACTAAGTGAAATTGTTAAATAATGAATGCTGGAAATAATCATTAAAAAGTAAGGAAAAAAATGGCGATTTTGTTGAATTATTTCGCTCAGTGCTGAGGCGGGAGTTCAAAATATAGTTAGATAGCACCGAAACAGAAAAAACCTGATGTGTACATCACATGACTTCTTTGTAATGAATATTAAATTACACGCATTTTGAATTTCATTTAAACTTATTGGATTGAACTAAATCTATTTCGTCGATAGCGCATGAACCAAAATAGAATAGACGCACTGTTTAAAATTTACTATATTTGTTTACCATAGCGACACTCTAGTGCTAGAGGTTCACTTAACAGCGTTACATTTCATTCATTTTATTATTTAGAATGAACAAAAATTTTGTATATGATCTGAAGAATTATCTAATCGTTGTCACATGTTCTATGCAGATACTATAATAAATCTAAAACGATGTATAAAAAAATAAACAAACAAACAAAAAAGAAATAGTTTTTCACAGACGATTCAGCATTTCTCATTCAATTAATTCAGTTCTCACTTCGCGACAAAGCAAAAATACATAAAAACTCAAAATATCTATATTACAAATTACGAAATAAATCTTAAACACTTATTTCCTCGAATAAATTCCAGAATGTATCAAACATGATTTAATTCGCGATAATAAAGGAAAGCGTTAACTTTGTTGTCGCGAAGCTTATTTTCTCTAGATTGTCAAGAAATATACTATTCAGCTAAGTTTCAAATGAAACAAACATGGCTGCTATGGCCAAAAAAATTAGGCTTAGCCACACTTAAACAACTTTTAAATTTTTGATAATTCTACAGCTATAACATGAAGGTTACCTAAAGGCACAAAAACCTTAACTGGAAAATAAGAACAACATAATTCAATCATTTTTAAAGTAAAAAATGCACAATTTACAAACATGTTAGTATGAATAGACTGAGCTCACTGAACTGAGTAACAGAGTGGATATATATACTTTTGCAACCAAAATAGGAGGTGCACATTTACATGTTATAGCAGTCGTATATACAAAATTCAATATTCTTAGGCTACTCGTTTTTGAGTTATGTAAGATACATACCAACATACATATGTACGTACGCACAGACGCCACGAAAAAAACCTCTTCAGCATCCATTTCAAATCAGTTTTATAATTTTTGGGGAAGAAAAGAGTCTTTTGTTCTGTTCTTACTTACAGATATGACGAAAAAACGTGGTTAAATTGCATTCGATAGCGGGGAAAATTAATGTTATCGTTGAAAAATGGTATCATAAATTTTTACCGATTACAATACTTCTTTTTTGCTTTGTACAAGGAAGTAAAAACACAGGTAAACCTTCCTACAGTTATTGACCCAGAAATTAAAAAGTTGTTAATTTCACATCAATTTCATATGAAACGAAGTTTACTTAAATGATAAATGATCCGCTAGATACACCAGTGAGCAAAATTAAGAGAATTTGCAAGTCATGTCTATTTTCACAAAACGAATTGAACCAATGGTACTAAATAATGCGCCAAAGAATTACATAAGTATTCTGTGTCGACTAACAACGCGTACACGTTCCTGCTTACGGCACTGTGATTGTGAAGAGGACATAAGCGCACGAGGAGTTTTCAGCAATTTGTGTGCTTGTACACATTCAAGATATCCAAAAGTAGGGTAAATTTTGTAAGGTGTCGGATAAAATGAGTAGCCACAAACGTATGGAGAATATGGGAAACCTAAAATGGGAAACGTAGAATCCATAGAATCCATAGAAATACATTCTGTCCCTTGGTAAAGTATGGGTTTATCTGAACGACTGCAACAAAAAAGAATATCTATTTACTATCGACAACGAAAAGGGAAAATTGTCCAAACCTGCTTTCAACAATACAAAGAAATTTCAATAAGAGATTTATGATTGTCACAAGATACTCTTACGGTGAGAAATTAGAAACATTAAGAGTGGGAAAAACACGGTAAAATCAATTTACGTACTATGAGCAGAACGTTTTAAAGTCCGTTATACACAGAAGAAATTATATTTTAGTGCAATAGCTTTAAAAGTATGAAATTTCATCAAGACAAAGCAATAAATCATACTTCAAAATGTACCACTGCATTCTTTGAGAAAATGAAGACTGATACAATTATTGCATGTGTCCCTCTTCAAAGTAATCCTGCAAAGTTGATGTTTCACCTATGCACTCTGTACTGTTAGTCTCTTGATAAGAGCCCTTTCTAAGTGGAGACCCAATGCGATTGATGGATTCTGGAAATTAGTGGGAAAGGAATTCAGAAAAAAATATACTACTGGATATGTTATGAAAAGCCGCTCTATCACAGAACTCAGGATATAGACCTATAGTCCCGAAAAAAGGCAATCATATCAAAGTTAAAAAATATACGCTTTACAGTTTAAACATTAATAAAGGACCTCGAAATCTTTCTAAAAATGTGTAAACACCCTCCGTATTTCAGTTTACTGACAAGATGGTTACTTTGTACGAACATTAGGTATTTTTTGAAAACAGGAGAGATGAAAAATGAGCAATGCCCTCACCGGAACTCGAACCACGGCCCTCTCGAATACGCGCCGACTACTACACGTGCTGACCACTACACCACGAAGGCATGACAAGAAGGCGGAAGAAATACCTCATATACTTCCCCTTTTAAAGGGCCCTTTTTTTAAAGGGCGACTGGGGATTAAGGGACCCAACCGCCAAATCCTGGTGGTAGAGAATCATCATCCACAAATCCTTTTAATTCGGGCCCCAGTGTAGAGACGTTAGGTTTTTTCGAAGCAGAAATCATGAGCATTGCCCTCGCCAGGACTCGGACAACGGACCTCTTGAATACGAGAGGCTACTAAAACGGATATTTGTCGGAATGAAAAGTTGAAATAAATATTGAAACTCCCAATCAAATCATTTAATGAAAATTAAAGGAAATCAAAGGCAAATTCCATCAATAAACGCAAGCACATTTAATATTTAATTCATGATTCAGATACTAGTATTATAGTGGATTAAGAAAACATTATTTGAAAACTACTCAAAATACTTAGCTGAGATTGCTCTAGAGTTTTTTTTCCATCTTTTGTTTATTTTATTACCTTTTTTTCATGACCCTTGAGAACTGCGTCCACATTCCTTGTTCTTCCTTCATTATTGTGCATTCTATTCTTCTTTCTTATCAGGAAAAGTACAAATATTTACTTTTAAACGACTCTGAAAAAAAAAAGCGGTATTTTTAATTTACTTAAGTATGTAAACAATGCTTTGTTATATTGTCTGTTTTATTCTTGCAAAGTTGATAAAAAGGAAGTTCATAAATAAGGAAACAAAAACATAAGGCTTTTCTCTCAAAATGGACAGTTAAATTTCTAATACGCAATATTTTTATTTAGATAAAAATAAGTCATGACCTTCAAAAACGTATTCATTTAATTTTCTTCCATAAATTCGTTTATGTCTCTCAAATCACATGCACGTTAGCAATTTAATTTACTTTGCGAACTATGCTAGCAGCTAAATAAAGAAAAAAATCTGTTGTGTTCACCACATGTCTTAATTGTGTGGAATATTAAATTGTACGTATTTTTTGCTGCATGCCATTTAAACGTATTTGTATATTACTCATTCAGTTAATTCAGTTCTCAAATCGCGGCAAGACAAAAATACATAAAAATCTCAAAATATATTTAATAAAAATTACAAAACATAAAACACCAAACATAGTTGAAACTATTAAAGAACAGTTTTTACAATTAAAATTAGAATTTTAAAAATAAAAATAAAAAATAAAAATTAATTATTTATTTATTTTATTATTTTCTTTGCAATGCTTTCAATATTGTCCAATATCCTACAATGATAAAGTTGAAACGTATATGTGAACATATTAGTTTTACCTTTATACTCACCTTTCAAGTATAATCAAGAGGTATATTGAAAGAGCTTGGATTAAAAAGTCTACAATTTAAAAAATAAACTTGTATATTTCATTGCTTTTCAGAGGAACAAATTAGAAATTGTGGTGGAAAGTATGTGAAGCCCTATCTGTTATTATTTTTCACATATGATGTAAATGCTATTGAAGCTTCCTAAAATATAAATTATCGCATGGGTTTAAAAGTGATAAAAAAGGTGGAAAATTTGCTCCTCCTCAACAAAATCTTGTAGACAAACACAATCGAAAAATTAATAGCAATTTTTTCTCAAACAATGAAATTGATCGGAGAAACAAGAAAATGCCTGGTGACTTCTGAATAAACAGTAATAAAGAATTAAAAAAAAGTTTGTTTTCGTACAAGTTGGTGAGAATATTATTGCTGTTGTGACTTATCTCATTTGCCCAAAAGTAACATCAAAACAAACCACGGAATTCATCGTGGCAAGGAGTGCAAGATTGCACCTGTCGTTGGCAAGAACCTTGAGCACATACAGGTAACAATTCGACTTTCCTCAGTGCTGTCCCTTATTTTGATACAGAGCGCCCCGGGGGGACGGATACGATGATCTCCCACTTCTCTTCCCCTGCCAGCAACCTCTCGAGAGGACTTTCTGCTCGCCGCATATTTAAAGTTCGCAAGGTAACTATAATTTACTGACAGGCATGCCCTCTCCGGGATTTGAGACCGGGCAGTCCGCTACGGCAATTAGCGTCGCTAACCACTGTCCAGGTTGTGCGGCTGATGAGAATATTAATGGAACCTTTCGAGATCCAGTCTTAACTATTGTTTTAAATTTAGTATATGAAACTCTTTTAATTAATTTTAATTAATTAAGTATTTGTGTGTAGAACTAGATCTCATCAATATTCAATAAATTCAATAATTTATTCAGTTTATTCTTTCCTTTTTAGAAATACTGATATTCAATATAACTACTGTATATTAACAACTTTAAATTTAGGTTTAAAATATATGCTATTGGCTGTAATTATTTGAAATAAATAATTTTATACTCATTCTTTGTTTTATTATATTTTTCTGACTAAATTAAGTACGCTAGTAAGGCATACTTCTGGAATACTACAAGGAATGGGGAAGGGGGTCATAGTTCTGAAAGGAAAAATTTGAGATGCTCGATATAACAAAGTCTTATTAAGGGGTAAGCGAAAGAGAAAAGACTGGGAACCGATGGTTCACAGAACATGTGATATCAGAGAACACACGTCGAAGACGAAGTGGTGGTGGTGTATTTGATTACGGCAAAGCACACGAGGGCTATCTACTTAAAAAGAGGGATGCCTTCGTGGAGGACTTTCTGAAGGAAACTGGCTCGCAGACATGTTATACACATGGGAAAAAACCACGAAAACGTCCATGCAGCCAGTCCGTTCACCGGAATTCGAACCCCGGACCGAACTGTCAGTGTTCAGCATTTTTACCGCTCGGCCGCTGTTGGGCTTATCTAGGAGTAGGAAATGGATTCGATGACAAATGTATGAATTGCATTCATTT
The DNA here is from genome assembly GCA_000611955.2 of Stegodyphus mimosarum. Taxonomy (NCBI): domain Eukaryota; kingdom Metazoa; phylum Arthropoda; class Arachnida; order Araneae; family Eresidae; genus Stegodyphus; species Stegodyphus mimosarum. Next base: position 38,947 of record KK122452.1, on the reverse strand, counting down.
GCGTCATAATTTTCTAGTTTTTTTATCAACTTAAAATATCCGATATGTATCGTTTGAAAAGTAACGGAACATTCTTCAGTTTGATATTGCATTTTAGAAACAGCTCCTACGAACTTCATAAATTCAAATGATTCTGTTAACTTCGAAAGTTCACCAATTTTGACTATACAGGAATGTCAGTCTTCGGGGTCACAAATTACCTGCAACAAAGATGAATAGTTTTTAACAAGTGCTCCTTTCTTCTTGGCGAGACATCTTAATTACGCTCGAGCCCTCAGTCCCCCAAATAATTTAATGCGATAAAATTCTTCCCTGCAAGGAAAGGCTTGGATAGATGTTATTTTCTTGCTTACGGTCATTTGTAACCAGCAGCTGCTGTTATTCCCACACTTAATCGTGGGTTGAGCATTAATAAATCTCACGTGTTCAGTGTAGATGTTTCAGCGAATTTTTAAGTTCAGTAGGTCGCTCTTTCCTTATTGCTGGTCAAAGAATGACATTGCACGAATCCTGTGGATTAATTGCTATGTTCTTTTAAACACGTACTTCAAGTTTCGAGCTGAAAATATATTTAAAGCACGCTAAAAGGCAAGTTCTTTTCGAAGATTTTTCCATGGCTTTTCTAAAAGTTTTAAGAGACAACAAATAAAGAAGCTATCTAAATGGTGATAATATTATTACGGATTTCGTATTTATTTAGTTATTTATTTAGAATTGTAATTAAAGTTTTTTCCCGTGCAACGCAGACGATTTTTGAAGAGAAAGCTACGTTGGAAAAGTAAAAATAAAAGAGCGCGTGCATTTAATATTTAATAAATAAATATCTCGTAGTTGTTGTTGCCATCCAGAAAAATCGAGAAAATCGAATTTACCAGAATAGTCTCGCGAATAATTAAAAAGCTTATAAAAGGCGAATTAAAACACCTCAACTCAGTTGTTGTTGTTGTTTTAAGCGAACTGTATTGTTTACTTACTGCTGTAGCAAATTCGCTGTGAGATTGGATAAACTTTATCTGTTTTGAATTGAGTTCTGTTTAACGTTTGAGATAATGTGATATTGTTCGAGTACCAAATTTCGTGGCCCTGGGTCTATTAGTTTACTCGCAACACGAACGAAAGACACACCCACCCCCCCCCCCCACACACACAGAGACAGACACTTTGTTTTATTATATGTAGAGATATACTGTTTTTAATTCGAACACATTTACTTTTATTTCACCCACTTAAAAATATTTAGTTATACTTTCTGTGTGTTTTTAATACGTTTGCTTTAATCAGAGCGAGTTTTTGTTTTTGTAAGTACCCAATCTTCATGGTGGGAAGTTCCCAGATTAAGTATTTCAAAATTAAACACATTTCTCCTGTAGATTTCGATTTTTCTCATGTTAGTAAGTTAAGTTACGTATAGTAAAAACGTTCTTAAAATTTATGCAATCTTATAAATTTAGTGCCGTTTAAAAACCAATCTCGGTACCTGTATCAGTAACCACAAGCGACAGCTTTGGTTGTTCTAGTGGTTCCATTAGGATTCATAGCCTAGCGAATGACCTGGCTGTATGGGTATTTTTTCGAACTTTTTTTAGGCCAAAGTGTTTTAACCCAGAAGAGCTATTAATTTCGTTTTGGTATTTTGGTATTTTGGCATTTTGCTTTGGTTCACTATAAATGTCGGTTCAAGTTTCAGATTGTTGCCATCAAATATTAGAGCCCCGCATTATATTAAAAGAAATTAAATAATGAAGAATCTGCATGAATGTATGTGTGTTTCTCGCGATGCGAAAAAACAACGGTTCCCAGGGACATCAAATTTTCAATAAGTTGTCCTCCACTAGAGTATGGGGATCTAGAAGCCCGAATTTGGAATTTGAAATTTGTTTTATTATCTATTTCATATTTTGTAAAACTTTAACGAACTTTTTGATTAAGAATCTCAACGATTTCAAGGCGAGAAATGACAACACTGTACGAAAAAGAAATACCTCCAGCGCGCGAGTTTTTATATCGGAAATTCTAAAGATATACTCATTT
>KK122452.1:0-36894 GCA_000611955.2 Stegodyphus mimosarum | reverse complement strand
ATTTAATAAAGGGAATGCACAAAGCGTTAAAAAAAACGCTCCTTCGGGCATAATATATGAATAACATCTGAAAATTTTCAGATTTTTTTCTTTTTTTTGTAAATTGTTCCTATATGTAAGATTTCTTCTTGGCAAGCCTTCAGTCTTCCAAATAATTTAGTACGATAAAATTCTGCCCTACAGGGAAAGGCATGGATAGATGTTATTTTCTTGCTTGCTATAATTTATAACTATTTTCCCTTAGAAACGTTCGCCACGAAGGAATTCCTCCCTTTAGGCACATAGCTCTCCTGTGTTTTGCATTACTGAATTAAATAATATTTGTATTTCTTTATCTATGAGGAATTGCTTTGTGAATTCATAGAAAGTTTTCTGCCCCTTAGTTTTTCAATTTGCTAATGCGCACACTCTCCCGCCCATTTTTTTCCCCTTATGAACCTTAGTTTTGGGACTGAAATTGACATCCTAAAAGAAGAAACCATCCTGTCCCTCCTTAAACCGCTCCCAAAAAGATATACTTTGCAAGAAAAGTAAATAAATACAAATGAAAATCTCATGTTCATGCAAGAATGACTAATATGTCCCAGGGTTGTTGAATTCTCTCAAGAAACAGGCTCACAAAGGGTATTTTTACTAATATATCTACAGGTATTTGATAATAAGGAACTGAAAGTTTTTTACGGGTCGATTGGGTTAGAACACATCGTTGGTAATGATCAGGAACAATAACAAAATAAACAGTGTCCATGCACAAATTCATAAGTTAGCAGAGATTTTGTTGCTTAACCTTCGCTAAAAATTTACCATTTTCTCGTTTCGGTAACCTTCGTTCGAGCTTACAAAAATTCAGCAAAGAATAAACATTCTCTCTCACACCTGTATTATATACATATAGTGTGACGACATTTGTTTGGCTTAATCAAAATATTAATATCTTTAGACCATTTTCTATTATATTATATGATACATACCTATGTACATATTGATAGAGCAAATATTTACTTTAGGTTTAAAATCCTTAACATAACACTGAAGAAGCACTTTTTGCATCATTTTTTCACAGAATAGAAAGAAATTTAAACGAACATTCATTGCTTGTCGGTCATGGTTTTTGAGAATTTTTAATATTATGTTAAAAGAAATGAAATTTTCATTAAATAATTTAATATAATACTGTATTCTTATTTTGTAACTCAATTTTCCTTTCCAAACAAAAATTTTGATTTTTAAGGTAAGCTTAGATTTATAGAATATTTTAATGGAATTTATCTGCAGCAGGTCGACTCCCCTTATTTTAATGTAATAAACATTAATATAATAAAATAATTTGAATATAAAAGAAAAAAGAGTTGTACATTTTATGAAGTACGGTCATCAACTAAGGAAATGGGTAATTTTTTTCTTGTAACAGATATTACTAGTAATAAGAATTTTTATGAAATATAGTGAAAACTAATTGCATATTTTTATCACTTATGCATCCATCCCTAATTAAGTAAACAAAAACTGCCTCAAAAGGCTAAAAATAGTTATTTTTCCAACATTTCCAGTATATAGTGCAATTCATTTTTATACTGTGTTTGCCTATTGTGATATTCCATCATTTTATCTTCGAATTATTCAGCCATAAATTTGAAAAAATACTTTTTACAATGTTTTCAAGCACTTGCTAATAAATTTAAACAGTAAATTCAATGAATTACTTCCTATATTTCGTTTTCGCAGTTATCATATCTGTTTGCCAGTGTGGCCACACGCAGGTAATATTTGGGAAACTTACTCTGCTTCCTTATACTAGTCATCTTATAAGATACTCATCTTATACCTAGATGAGGAACAGGAACAGGAGTAATCTAATTTTCAAAATGCGCGAAATAAAGGAAGAGAAAAAAATTTAGCTATTTAGAATTTGAAAGATTTTCCATTTTTGAAGTTAAACCGCCTTATTTTTATCTTGCTGTGTAATAGATTCAAAGTTCTAGAATAATCGCTTTTTTTATTTGCAGTGACCTTTTTATGATTAATGTTCTTTCAGGATACAAAATGCGCTGAAAAAACTTTCAGAAGATTTTCATATATGTACAAGACATGGAAAGAGTAATCGTATGAACTGTTTTTTCCTGAGATAATAACTGAAATTTTAGAAATCAAGGTGCAAGCGCAGCTACACTACATCTATTCATTCATTATATACTCCTGCATTCATATCCTATTAATTAAACTCATTCATATATAAAATAAATTTTGTCACCAACATTCAAAACTGAATGATATTAAATATCTCAGCTTCCCAATAACTGCAGAAGAGATATCATACAAAACTGGAGTCATGATGGCTTCAGTAGTGCCAATGCCCAGTGAATTAAACAGATTTCTTTCTGCTAGGTTAAAGAATAAAATTTTTAAGAGAAACTGTAAATTGATACAATTTCTTACTTGTAGAGCAAATTAAAAAAAAAACCTCGTGCGTGTACTGGGGTTATATGAGACTCCAAAAGTTTAGATCTTAGCAATCGTAGAGTTGTTTTTTGCTTTTTTCTAAATTTATTAATAAAATGTCAATTTTTTTATTATTTTCGATTCTATTTTTATTTCTGTAAATTTTTAGCCCAAACGGCTTTAGCCCAGAAGGGTTATTAATTTTGTTTTGGCATTTTGTGGTGTTTCATTATAAACGGCGCCCCACTTTTCAAACTTCACTTTGTTGCCACGAAATATTATCACCCTGTATTATATTTAAAGAAATTCAATAACAAAGAATATGCATGAATATATGTATGTTTCTCGTACTGTGACATGTGAGTATGTTTTATGCCTGTGACTTCCTTCTGATTGAGATGTATTTGCTATTACAAAACTTGAATTTTGAATACAGTGGATTAATTGTTCTTTTCATAGTAAAAATATGACTTTTACAAAGTGTAATGTTGGAATCTTAAAATTATGTGTAATAGTTACAAGCTTGTACTGATAGATAGTAAAAACAATTTTTTTTGTATTTCTAAGTTCTCTCATAGTCCACATTCTCCAAAAACATATTGGACTTACGTACTATGCAGCCACAAAAACAAAAGGGAAAAAAGGACAAAGAAAAAAAATATTAAACACATTTCGCTCCTAATTCGCGGATAATATCATCTGCCGAGTATCATCTTTCAAAACAAATCATAATTTAGATGCCTAATTACATTACATTTTTTTTTCTGTTTTTAATTTTTTTCAGAGATTAATTCATCTACGGTGTATTATACAATCTTGATTCAAAAGATGAGAACCAGTTTCAAACTAAGTTGATTAATACTGATTTAATACTTCGAAATTGCCTTCATCTATCCATTTTTTGGTTATTAGATTAACAGTCCTTTTCAAACACCCGATAAAAAATTAATATTTTTCACAGCTTAGAAGTTCAGTGTTAGATTAAAAGTGAAAATTAATGAACACTCAAATTTAATATTTGTTATGCGTAAGAAAATAAAGGAAAAGTGGAAGATGAATTATCAAAGCATAAAATAAAAAACATAATATTCAACTTATAAGATGTGTATAGGCAGTGTCTCATTCATAGTTCATATTAAATGATTCTCAACGTATTTAATACATTGAAAAAGGGTAAACATGATCATTCATGAATTAATGCTGAAGATTGGCACTAGAATTTCTATCACGACTGATGTCTCAATGAATCTAATATCATTGGGAATCGCCGATCTCTTTTTGTTGTTGCTTATGCTGACTTGTCTGACGCAGTCAGCCTAAGCCCACGAAATTCCTCGTGGTAAGGAGAGCTAGATTATGTCTGCTGGTGAATCTAGCAAGGCTGGTGTTTGAAAGGCCATGAGCACCTAACAGGTGACAGCGCGATTTGGCTCAGTTCTGCCTCCAATTTGATGGAGAGAAACGGGTCCGAGGGTCTCCCACCCCTCTCTCCTTCCACCAAACCACACGAGAGGACTTTCAGCTCGCCGCATGCCCTTCGGCACGGTAGTCGACGACACTAACCGCTACACCGGTTGGGTAGCCCAATCTCCTGCCAACATTAGACGTTTTCCTTGGCAGCTTGCTCCAGAACTGTCCCCACTCTCATAGTTCAAATGAATAACATCTCATATATATGTTGCGGAGGGAAAAAAAGCTATTCCCTGACTCCAACAGTTCACTACGCAATCTTGAGAAGCATGGCGCTTGAATCGTTGTTATTTTTTCTAGCCGTATAGGAGGCTCACCAACCCAAACTCCCGAATTTCTCTAAGAAATTCTAGGGAAGATAACGTTGGAATCACCTCTGGTTCTGATCAACTAGAAAAGGGTGTTTTATTTTTCCTCGCTATTATTAGCTTAAAGACTTAAAATGAAAAGCAAAAAAATTTGTGGGCAGAGTAAGAAGACATCGAAAAGAAATTCTGCATGAAGAAAGGAAATCAAATACCGGCTATTTGGTTGCTAAAGAATGGTGAAACTATACTGAAAGTGTATCAGGGAAAAAGGAATAAAAATGTCCTACTACTAGTTACATCTGAGTGTGAATGTAGACTCACAAAATAAGAAGAAACTTCCAGAAACAGTAGATTTCTACAGCAAAACCAAATGTGGAGTTGATATCCTTGACCAGATGACGCCTAAATATTATGTTCGGGCTGCTTCACGTAGATGGCCTGCATGGTTTCTATAGAAAGCTGGATTTAGCAGGAAAGAATGCCTACGATATTTACCATAAGTTGAGTGATAAAAATATTACGAGGCACAGCTTCCTATATCAATTAGCAGAGGAGTTAAGAGAGCTTCATAACAGAAGAAAAAGCACAAAATTGCAACAGGAAATTTCCAACTCTAGCAATAGACTCTCGAGGAAAAGACCTAAAGTGCCAGATTGGACATAGCAACAACAGCAAACCAAGCGATGTGTGTAAAAAAAGGTTCATATTATGGGTGTGGAAAATACACTTTCAGTATTGAAAAAGTTGTGCTGTGTAAAAATTGCGAAAGGCTGCAAAAGTTTTATTAAGTAAAGTTTTATTTATTTATTCTGCGTTTTATTAAGGGTAAGGTAAAAACTATTATAAAATAATCTGTTGTTCTTAAAAACGTTCTTAAACAATATAATTAATATTTTAAACGAGTAATAAAGCATTTGTATTTTGATATGTACATTTAATTCGCTGAGCAGTCAATTTGACTGCTGTTGGCGTTTCTAGGTAGGGAAGAAGCTTTGCGCTTCTAGTGTTAATGACCACATATATGCCAATTCTTTAGTAATTTCGAAATCCTCTTTTAAATTATACTAGTTCAGCAGTATCGTTATACCAGGGCTTCCATCCACACGTATGGAAGAGAATTTGTATCAGCCAGCCTTTGACTTTAACTGTGATATCAGATTTTTAATAACAAACTCAACTCTAGATGTCACCGTTTTTCGGGACAAGCTTACAGATTAATAATCCCTTTGCTTGTCTGGGCATAAAATACACGAATTTGGAGCATGCATTGTTTGATGAACATTTATCAATGACAGCTTTTTTACTTTCAACAGTATTATATGCTTCATGGAATGTGCAGCTGGTTTCTGAATATTGTTTAATATCTCAAAAAACAAACTTGGTGCCTGATAATTCTTTACAGATGTTTTCCACTTCTTTTTTCTCTTATGTTGGAACAATGCTTCGCAGTTGCTCTTAATGCTTTGATGTGAAATGCCAGGAAATATCAACTAAGACTGCTACAACTTCATTGTGCTGATGAGACATACTGGTTTATGCTTTACAAGTGTAAAAGAATATTCTCCTGTGCATTCTTTATTAAAAATGCTACTCTTTGAATACATTTTCGGTAGAAATTTTAGGGTTGAGATATTTATAAATAGCCACACAAAACCAAACAATAACCAATACTATACGATTTTTATATTTCGTCACTATCCACAAAGACACATTCGTCTGCGATTTTTCCATTTATCGATAGATTGTGCAACTAAAATTTCCGCGAACATTAAAAGAGAAAAAAATGAAGAAAGTAGAAAGAAAGGTAAAGAATACTTTTATACATTTATAGAGACATTAGGTTATTTCGAAGCAGGAGAGATAAAAAATGAGCAAAGCCTTCGCCGGGAATTGAACCACGGACCTCTCGGTTACGCGTCGAGCATGCAGACCACTACACCATGAAGGCATGCAAAGAAGGGGGAAGAAATACCTTATATACTCCCCCTTTTAAAGGGCGACTGGGTTTTTCGGGGACCCAATCGCCAAATCCCGGTGGTAAAGAATCATCATCCACCACCTTTTTAGTTCGGGCGCCAGTTGTAGAGACATTAGGTTATTTCGAAGCATCAGACATGAAAAATGAACAACGCCAAATTACATTTTAGTTCTGTTTAAATTAGATACGTAAGGAGCTGTATATTCGATAACTGAACTTGGTTTTTGCAATCATTTCCATCTCTAGTTCTTCTGTATATTTATCCTGTATAACTTGTAGAGACATTAGATGTTTTAGAAGCAGGAGATGTGAAAAATGAGCAACGCCTTTGCCGGGACTCGAACCACGGACCTCTGGAAATACGCGCTCAGTGTGCTTAAGCACTCCACCACGAAGACATGCGAAGAAGGTGGGAGAAGAACTTTATATATTTCTCCTTTTAAAGGGTGACTGGGGATTAGAGAACCCCATCGCCAAATCCCCATTACCTTTTTGCTCGTGCACCACTGTAGAGACATTAGGTATTTTTTTCGATGCAGAAGAGGTGAAAAATGAGCAACGCCTTCGCCGGGAATCGAACCACGGACCTCTCGGTTACGCGTCGAGCATGCAGACCACTACACCAGGAAGGCATACGAAGAAAGGGAAAGAAATACCTTATGCATTTAGGAAGATTATTGATAAATATCGCTTTCTGAGAAATTTTGTAGGGGAGACGTAAGTGTTATTATGCTTGTCTGTTCTCGTGACAGAACAGAAGGCGCTGCATGGAGCTTAAATTGCGCAGTGCAAATGTCAATGAAATGAGATAACAGAATTCTTTTACATGAGCTTCGTTTTCCGCTCCGATCACGTGACATCCCTTTCTGTTTTGGCACTAGCTCTGTATTACATATTGCTTAGTAATATAGTAGTATTCAATATATAATATTATGCATTCTATAGTAATATAGTAAGCATGTTTTATACAAATGAGAAATTTTTTTAATTTGCAGCGGACTTGAGTTGATCATAGTTTCCCCTCTCCTGCTATATGCAGAACCTCTGCTATGTATTTAGAAGTATACAAAAAGTATGAGAGAGAAAATGCGGACAGAATACTTATCTTTGATTCAAAAATAATAATAATTTTTTTTTTATTTTGAATTCTCCAGAGGAATATTATATTCTCAATGCTTCCCGAAAACCGGCTATAAAAAAACTGCATTTGGAAGTCACAAATCCGTATGGGGTATATTAATGACAATAATTTGTTACAATAGATTAAGAAAATTAATTCTATCTGTAATTCTTGCACCAATAAACTCATTTGAGGACTTGCCCTATCACAAAATATGCAAATAACAGAGATGAAATTATCAATGACATACAAAAGACACCCTTAACCATAATTCTCCATAATTATTAATTACGCGGTGATGCATTTAATTAAGGAAGAAATAAAACTTTTCAGTGTGGATAGCAGAAGGAAATACATATTCATTTTAGGAAACATAGATTTAAATAATTAATACTTTGATTAAACTTTATAACAAATTTTATATTTATTTCAGGATACAAACGCTTTTAATTTAATAGAAGTAAACCTTTCGATTTGGGATTTGAAGCAAATAAATACATGCTATGAAAACAAAATATACGCAGGTCTTGGTTGAGCATTTCTCTGTATAAATTTCGATACTTAATTGCATAGATTAACATATTTACAAAATCTGACAATTTAAGAATTACTTGATATGGTACTTTCTTTAACTAATGTTCTAGTAAACAGAGCCCAATATTCCACAAAATCTTTTGAATTTGGAAGTATACATCTAATGATACTTCTTTAATAAAATTACACAAAATAACAGAAACGGGATAAAAGATTTTCATTATGCTTCATTATTTGTGTAATACTCTGAACCTTTCAGAAATTGTTGATTTAATACCACGCATCTAAAGCGAAGACAAAGCTTAAAAATCCTGAAAAAATGCAAGTTATTACAGAAGAGCTGTCGATAGTTACATGTTTTAGAAGGCATGCTTTCATGATGTAATTTTTAGGGTAGTTAGGTATTTCTCATATTACACCTGGGCTCAAAGCAAGAAATGCATTCAATATTCTTTTCGCATGCGATAAGTAAGCCTCAAATTAACCCTTAGAAAACCGAAGTCTTCGCTAACATGTATGCTTAAAATCCCGAAACTCCCATCCCTGTCCATTACCCGTCCCGTCCGTATCCTCCCCTCATCGTCCATTAACGCTCAAAGAGGTGAGAAGATTTCAAACGAGATCCTTTCATCTTCCTAACAAAGAAGCTTCCATTACTCTTTTAGGACAAGCTGTGTGCAAGAAACTGATACAATGCATTTGGGAAACTGCACTTGCTACTGCATACCTCAGGGGGAGGGAAGAAAACAACATAGCAATCTCGGCTGTTTCAGGAGGTAGTTGTTTGAATAAAAGGTTGTCTCGGACGTTTTAGCCTTCAAGGGTCAACTACTAATATACATTTAGCCTGTATAAAGCGTTACTGAAACACTGCGTTATTGGTTAAAAAAGAAGCACGGATCTGAGCACGAAAACTTCGATTTCTAAGGAGAGTTGGAAAGCATTTGCTTTACAAATGATAAAAACTACATGTAATGAAGCAGACTGTAAAAATATACGAATACCGTTTGCATAGGTGATAAGATGTTGATCCATAACAGAACAGCAAACTTGGCAACCGAGGCATTAGAAATTCTGCTTTGTTTCCATTGACATCTGCAATCACAATTCAGATAGAACTCTAATCGTGTCTATTTTTTATGTTACACATTTTTCACAGCTTTACGGTAAGAGGAGAAGCAGCAAGCAGCATTCTGTCTAAGCCGAGGTGCAGAAAGCAAGTGCACAGTAATCCAATATCCAAGGTTTCAGTTCTCGAAATTTTGATATCCGTATTAGCAGCGTCATTATCGTTACGTAAATATCGTATAATGGATTAATAATCTAGAAATAACGCAGATCATAAAACGTGTTTATTACAGTAGGGAGGAGAAATGTCCAAATTAAAATGACGAAGTAAAGGACAGTAGTTAATCTTAACTGTAATTTTGATTTACATGTTTTTATCTTGCACACATATAGCCCCCCAAAAATTAAATTTAACTCTTTCACGACCAAACCGCCCTACACGGCTCTTCATTTAGACTACCGCAATCGCCCCAAAAACGGCCGAGAGTGCCATCTTGTTTTCTTCCCTGCCCCTAAGGTATGCAGTAGCAGGTACAGTTTCCCCAAATGCATTGTATCAGTTTACTGCAGACAGCTTGTCTTAAGAGGTTTAATTGTGGTTTCTTATCTTTAGGTTGCATGTGACATTTCATTTTTGATTCTCTGATTCCAGTTTAAGATCTTCAGGATAGGTTTATAAAGAATGAGGTCAAAGGCTAATGAAATCTTTGCTAGAGCATATGAAGATGTCATTCGAAATGTTCACACCTATTAATGCACCTGCTTTAATCGACAGGTAGGGGAGGAAATTGCTGTGGAACTGGAAAAGTATTTCGGGCGGTTCGGTATTTTAAGGATACAAGTTAGTGAAGGGTTTGGATTTCAAAGAGTTAAACAACTAAAATTCACAAGAATGCGAACACGTAGAACAAGATTTTGTGTTCCTGAGAGCATCAAATGGAGACTTATATCATAACAACCAATCTCACGGAAACAAATGCTAAACTATGAAATGCAGAAGTGAAGCAGTGGTTAAAATGAGACTTTCATAATAAGAATTGTCTACTGTGAGCTTTCTCATTACTAGGGCTAGGCATAACAAACAATGAACCACTAATAGTTACCGATCTGAACGTACAATTTCGATTTTGCGTAATTTAAGAGATTAAGAAATGCGCACAAAACGATTAAAAAAGCAAATATGAGGTTAAAAGCTGTATACTGGGCTTCAACGTGATAAAGATATGAAATAGCGAGGTGTGAAATAGAAATTTAGATGAAAAAGCTCAGGAAAAATTAAATATTAATTCATAGCTATGGAAATAACTATAATTTGGCTGACAAACTAAAACCCATGATAAGTGCATGTAATCCTTTAACAATTAGGCTTAGCAGTTTTCCAAGCCTTGTGAATAATCCTCGTAATGTGACAAGTAAATTCTTTATTATTATTAGAATTTTTAACCCGCGAGAACTCGCACCGGGTATGACATGCCCGATCGATTTTCATTCAATGGTTTTATTACTTTCTTCTTATCGAATTAGGCCAGAATTTCGTGTAGCTGTATTTAAGGTTACATTCTTTCAGCAGGGCAAAAACTAATTCTGCTCTAAAAATAGATTTTGAGAAACAGGTGTCGAGGGTATGCCATACCCGTGCGAGTCCTCGCGTCAGTTCGTCACAATTGATGAAAAACTCGAACCTTTTCGGGGGCGGTGCAGATTCAGGCAGTATATGCCCAAAAAGCCTTCTAAGTATGACATCAAGATATTTGCACTAGTAGATTCTAGAGTATTTTATACCTGGAGTATGGAGATTTATGCTGGTAAGCAACCCAATGGACCCTTCAAAATAGACTGTAGTTCGAAAGCCATTGTGATGCGGTTGATGACACCGCTTTTCAATTCTGGACGCAACTTGACATTTGACAGCTGGTATACGGGATATGAGCTAGCACAAGAACTTTTGAAAAATAAAATTACAATGGTTGGAACACTTAGACAAAATAAAAGGGAAATACCGCCTGAATTTTTGGTGAAAAAGGCGTTGTACTCTTCAGTCTTTGGATTTCAAAAAGAAACAACAATTGTTTCGTATTCTGCAAAAAAGAACAAAAATGTAGTTGTGCTGTCCACAATGCATACTGATGACAAAATAGACGAAACCACCATGGAATTGAAAAAGCCAGATATCATTACGTTTTATAATCTTACGAAAGGAGCTGTGGACGTTGTGGATGAAATGGCTGCAGCATACACTACAGCAAGGATATCAAATCGTTGGCCAATGGTTATTTTATTTTCATTGTTGAATGTGACTGCTATTAATGCCAGGATTTTGTTAATGTTCATCAAAAATCCTCCCACACAGTTCAAAAACAGGCGTTTCTTTTTGAAAACATTGGGACTGGTTCTTTCAGAACAACACAGAAATCGCAAGCCTCAAGGAAAAACAACGTATCCAAGCACTTCTAAGGAACTGGAGATCACTAATATTGAACCGCCTGCAAAAAACTCAAAGCAAATTATAAGCGATGTGTATTTTGTCCATGTAATAAGGACAGAAAATCAAGGTTTATGTGCCAAAAATGTGAAAAAACCCTCTGTGTTGAACATCAGTATGTAGTTTGTCAAAATTGTCTTTAAATACGTAAATATGTTATTAAATTCACTAAAATTCTTTAATTTATTATTTTGTAATATATAATTACATAAAGTTTGCTTATAAGCAGTATTAATAGATATTTAAATAGCAGAAATGAACTAGGGTATGAGATACCCGGCGCGAGTTCTCGTGTTTGAAAATGGGTGCGTGTTCTCGCGGGTTAAGAAAATAATGATAAAGGATTAAACACTATATTATAAACCAATATTATAAAAAACGTACAGAAAGCAAAATAAAAATGGCATAGTAATTGCAGTAGCTTATTAATGCTAACAAAAGCAAAATGAAAGTAGAATAAATTTGAAGATGCTAAGTACATATTCCCAAAGAGGATTTCATGCTTATTAGTCGGGGGAATTAATTGTCAAAAATTATGACGAAAGTTGAAATGCATGGAAAAAATGCATGAGTACTTATCAGTTAAAAAACGTGGATGCAGTCAGGCATAAATTATTAGGCCTTATTTTTTGGGAAATAGTAAAAATAGATTAATATGATATAAAAGGCTGAAATCAGCACAATAATTTTGATAATTACTCGAAAAACAATAGCAATAAGTATTTTTATAAATTAAATAAAGAGTCAAAATGCCTTGGGTTTAGTAGTGAGAATGAAAATTACACAGGAATGATACAAATAAAATCAGTAAGAGGCTTACAAAAGCGTGTAATGTTCAGCATGATTTTCCAGTAGATGAATAAATATATAAAGAAATATATAATTATAACATAAAAAGTCAAGAATTTACATTTTACTAACTTATTTCTTATATATAAATTAGTATATAAAATAGTAAACTGGGAGAACATCCGGTTGAGGCGATTCAACGGTCTCCCTCCCCTCTTCTCCTACCATCAATCTCTAGGTAAGGTTCCTGCTCATCATGTATCTTGAGTTCCCACTTGCCGCATGGACACTATACGCTTACAAACATCCATTCTTTCTCCAAGACTCGAAGCTGAGGCCTTCCATACAGCAGTCAGTGTCAGTAGCCCTAACCCCATTTGTCTAAGTTCGTTAATAACAGATGCAGAAAAATTAGTTTAATTCGAAACGGGATACATGAAAAAGGAGCAACGCCTTCGCCACGACTCGAGGCACGGACCTCTAGAATACGTGCCCAGCGTGCTGACCACTACACCACGAAGGCATGCGAAGAAGGTGGGACAAATACCTTACATACTCTAATTTAAAAAGCGACTGGGGTTCGGGGAACCCAATCGCTAAGTCCGGGTGGTGGAGAATCAACATTCACCACCTTTTTAGTTGGGGCGTCAGTGTAGAAACATTAGGTATTTTTTGAAACAGGAGACATGAAAAATGAGCAACGCCTTCACCGGGACTCGAACCAGAGACCTCTGGAATACGCGCCCAGCGTGCTGACCACTACACCACGAAGGCATGCGAAGAAGGTGGGAGAAATACTTTATTATACAAATTCAAGGCTTAACAAGGCTGGCACCTGTGCAACCATTTAGGCGTATTAGGTATCGTCGACCCTTGCTAACTGTTAGGCTTCCTCCCCAATTGGAAATACAAGGGAGAGCACCTCAAATAACAGGTCACTGCTAATAACAGGTCAAGTCAGGTTGAAATATAATGGACAACCAGTGTTTAACTTTAGGTAATATGAGTACAGTGAAGTTGCACTATTACACCGCAAAACATCGCTGAGCTCCACAAGGTGCTGGATGAATACCTAGAAAAGTGTTAAGTGTTCTGCAGTTGATGCTTTTCGCACTTGCAAAACTTTAGAGACTTGATGCTTTTCCCACTTAGAAAGATCTAAGAACAGTTAGCACTTTTCTCACTTATGATGATTTATAACACTTATCGATATTTTCAAGTATTTAAATTCAGTAAAGTACTTGTAATAAATTTAGTATATTGACATTTGGTGTCCATCGCATTTGTAAAAATTTACTAATTCCTATATTCAAGGATTGTTAAAGCAAAAATTCTCTTACGTAGAACTTCTTAATACAAAGTTCTTCCTTCTGTGTTATGTAAAATTCTTTGTTATATAGAGTTCTTTTTTGCAATTCCTTTAGCCAAAGTTTATCTATGTAGAGATTGTGTTGAAATACCGTTCATGCGAAATCGTTAATGCAATATAAAATTATTCTATGAAACTTTTCTTAACTGAAAGATTCTGTACATAAAATTATTTTGTAGAAGATATGAGTTATTATACCACGCATTATTTAATGATACAGAAACATTTGTCTGTTGAATTTTCTTGCAAATATATGATATTGCGGCGGACCACACAGATATGAGAAATTCTTATGTGCGGTCCCCCACAAGTCACTGTTTTCAAACTGTTACGATCTGTGAGACGACATGGGCTGACATCGCAGACGCAATAATTCGTTCCGGTTGACATTACAAGAGACATAACTTCACAACCAGTGTCAAGAGGTTTTTAGCGTTTTAATTTCTGTCTATCAAAACTTCTCGATTTCAGGAAGACGGACGAACCAATGACCTTATTTTCTCTCTGAGATCATTCCAGATATAATGAATCAAAGATTGTAAAATACAAATAGAAAATTAAGGAGGCATGACTATTTCAGTCTGCAGATTGTTTCCAATGGAACAACCCGCCAGAATGTTCTGGAACTGTCGACTAGATTAACTAGTCGTTACCAAGATCCTCACATAACGAGGACGGTAATCTTACCTACATCAATTGTTCAATGTTTTCCATGCGATTATATACTGCATAGGAGCTTCTCATAAATTCGTAATAAATGTATCTTGCGTTAAAAAAATGCAGCATGCAACCTCAACAAATGTACTAAACAAATAACGACTTGTTCGTTTAGTAATCTTTAGGTGGAGTCATCAGCGCAACCAACCGCCGGTTACCACAATATAATTGCTTGCTCAGTTTGATGTACATATTTGCTCTCTTCTACGTAAGAGGCACTTGACAATCTCCTCCATTTTTTTAATTATTTTTTTTATCGCATAGTTCGTATATTCGTAGATACTAGTTTTGGGGAGCTTTATATGATATTTACTTGTTATCAAGCAACAGCTGAGGAAGGGAATGGTATCACCCCCTTCCCCAACATAGGCATGTACTTGAAGATATTTTCTGTAGACGCACTGTTGTGTATCCAATACTTTTTTCCTGGAAGTGGGACAGAAAAAAGCTATGGCCTGTTAGATAGCAGTTCATGTGTTGACTAACGCAATTTTTTTCAGTATTAAGTTGAGGGAAGATATGAAAAGACGTTTTCCGTTTTCCCATTTATTTTCCATTCTTTCATAGTTCTTCGTCTAGAAATTAAGTTTCCAGTTGAGATGGGATTTTGCCAAAGCAGATCTAAAAGTTTTCTGCATCACAAATTATGGCTGAATTTGCTTCTCGCCCACATCTTATTTTCCTGGTAGTCTTACATGAGTTTTATCCAAGATAGTTTGGGACGAATATTAATGTGAGATGCTGTAATATCAAAGGTTCTCTAATAATGGTGATAAGATTCATGCTGATCAGCTTAAAATATATTATTTTCATTCTGTAAGAGACCTTTTAGGATTAATTTTATTTTGAGGAGATTTTAGAATAAAGCAAGCACATCCTACACCTCTTTGTTATTTTGGTACATCTATATAGATACACATATGTGATACTTTGGACTCTGTGCCAGTACAGTAGATTTTCATATATGTCGATGGAAATCTTTAGTAAAGGTTATATGGCGATTCATATTCTGTGTGTTCAATATTTTCTTCTTTTAAGTTATATATTTTTTCAAATCATAAGATAAACCCTTTCGCTTCTACAGTGAATGCTGTGGAGGCATAAGAGTGCTGTGATGAGCAAAGAGGATCTGCGTATACAATAGATGATTGAACGTGTTGTTATACCTAGCTAACTGGTAAGCTTTCGCCACAGTTTTGAATTCCGAGGCAGCATACTTCGCGGGGAGCGGTCCGATGGCCTTCCACTTCTTTCTTCCCCTAACACCAATATCTAGATAAAGACTTTCGTTTCGCCGTGTCTTTTGAGTACCCTTTGCCTGTTACACATACCTATGCCTTTGGTATAGTAGTCAGCATCACTAACAACTATCCCCTGCAAACGGTCATTCATCAAAAACACGTGCCCTCAAAAGCTAGGCCAACATCTCCATAGTACCACAGTTGACTGAGATAACGCTGAATCATTCATTAATAACAACAGATACATTGCCGAAATGCGCAGAGATCATCGAAAGTTTACGAAGCTCTAACACACAGACTGTAACATATGCCTGATATCATTCGCAGTGGAAGCACGAACGTTCTGGAAGATGCTGATTTTATATCGGGTGATAGTGATAGCTACTGTGATTGTAATAGATGTGGTACAACGGCAACAATGTCATCAGTATTATAATGTGTACATGTCTGAAATGAATTAGAATTACGCAGTCGTTGATAGTTCGGAACATGTCTCATTAGGTATCTTTTCTGGAAAGAAAAGACAAAGTGCCTCACGAATTACTGCCTGCAACCTGGTATGCAAGATGCATATCAGAACAACCCCGCATTCATGCAGTCGGCCATCCTAGTAGCTTTGTGAGCTGTTTTGTAGCGAAATTACCGTAATTTGGGTAGGTAAGCCGCCCTGGCGTATACGCAGCACATATTATAATTTACTAAAAAACATAAAAATTCATAGTTTAGGCCGTACCGCCGTATACTCCGCAAAAAACCATTCCGAAACATGGCAGTTGTATTCATTTATTCCGCAATTCCCTGCTATATTGATGTAATCATCATCTATTATATTTTACAACATTTACAACATAAATGTAATCAGTAATATGTAAATAAATAAGTAAGAAACATCTTGCCGAAAACGAATCTTATGATTTCTAATAGATATTATTTTTACGGGTTCGGTAAACTTCGCTTATCACCATAAATTACCGTATTATGAAAAAGAATACGTAAATTAGATATACAAACAAAATTTTTAATTAAATCAAACTACAGTTATTTATACAAAACCTTCAAAATCCGATTCATCAATGTCAGAATTAAATAAATTTAACAAATGACCATAAAGATTTCAATTTCATCATTCTCTTTTAAATCACTTCATCCAGCGTCGCTTTCTTCACTTTCATTTTCTTTTCTGATGATTTCCGATTTAATGAAAGCCATTGCATCAGCTCGGACATAAGGCAACCTTCTCATACGAAGCTTTTCTCGTTCGTGCGGAATTTGTGAAGGAATGGAGTCCGCCGCTTTGCATCCATTCCTCCGGCTGCTTTCGTAGTTCCTGCTTGAAAATCCTATTGATACTGAGATCCAATGTGCCTTAAATTTTTTGTAAGTCTACCTGGTATCTCTGAGACATCGGTGCTAAGTTGTTTTGCTTCCGATCTTACAGTATCCGCTACGTGGGATCGCATTGAATTCAGAACGATGAGTCCTCGAGGTTGGACAAAAAGCACTTTTCCTTTTTCGATAAATTTCTTTCAGCCAAAACAACATTACTTCTTCTCGCATCCATCCTTTTTGGTTGGCGCAAATAATAACCCCTTTAGAATCTTTCTTAGATGTGTACTCCAAAAAAGCTATCTTTTTTATTTAGCCACTCCACGGGAAGCTTTTGTTTAACTGTTGTTTTGGTCCTGACAAATAATTTTTCGCTTCTCATGTTTTTGCTTGTCACCTACTGAATGATGTACAGTTCCTGCATCATATGTCTGGTTTCTCATCACCATCCTGAATGATGTACAGCTCTTGCATTATATGTCCGGTTTCTCGTCACCATCCTTTGAATGATGTACAGCTCCTGCTTCATGAGTATGGTCTTTCGTCATCACCCTTCATGCCATTCTAACCTCAGCACCGGGTCTTGTAAGAGGCTGTATCGCCGAGTTGAAGCGTCCAACTACCTATTACTATACAGCTGATCTCCCGGAGTTTTCGGTTTGTTTTCATCTCTTCCCGTATGGTTTCGACATCTGAAAAGGCGGCTTGTGTTCGTAAACATCCGAGGATCCAGTTCCTATCCAGAAGGAGTGACTTCCAGTTCGGATTTTATGGAGATAAGAATTTTGTTTTGTTTTATATTACACTAGATTAATTATAATGTCAATAGTAATTGGTTAAGTAAATTCTACTCCTACTTAAGAATTAAACCTAGAGTAATGCTTAGAAGGGATCATCTTAAAAATTTAAAGTTTTACTCGTTATAACTAAGAAAGATTAGCTAAATGCGATAACTGAGGATTTGAAGTTAATTTACTTGTTAAGGGTTTTCTTAAGATAGTTGTTTTGAAATAACAGTACTTAGTTTCTTAAATTGTTAAATATGTGCAATATAGAAAGTGAATATAGGCTTCAAGCTGATTGAGGAGAAATTTGTGAAGGGAAAATTAAAAAAATAATTCTATGTGATTTTGAATTGGTGCGAAATTAGTGCAATAAGATTTTATATTTCATAGTTATCCGGCTCTTGTTAAGCAATAGAATTTTAGAAACATTACTTCTAAGAATGTATTAGTAGGTCAATATGATTGGTAAATTCAGTCTTGTTGCTAATGTTTTTAAAGAATTTGGTATTTACTCTCCGGAGAGTCTTAGTTAATACTATATTTATTATGTCTTTTACCTAACATGCCTAACTTGAAAATAAAATCCTAAGGTCATCTTGAAATTTAAAAATGTTTGTTTCCTTTATGTATTAGGTTGTATAACTTTATTCACAAAATATGATTTTTGTTCATTAGCATTAACGTTCGTAAGGTTATTCATTTAACTATAATTCACAACGTAATGTCTAGATATGATCTGATTGATTTGAGGCAAATTTTGAACTTGTTCGTGGTGTCTTCATAAAAGCACCTTAGAACATAGCGGTCTACGATTACAGTTTCTTATGGTAGCCCCGCTTCAACAGTATAAACATTAGCAGTATTAACATTTTTAATTTAGTTCAAAATAATGCATCAGATTATGGATAAGTTCAGCTTGAGGTTTTAGAACTGCTGGGAAATATTAATGTACTACGTTGATTGTAAAATAAACGTACGGATAAGAAGCAAGGGAGAGAAAATGTTGAACTACAAAATGCAACAGTGAATAATAGTAATTACGAAATCAAAACGCCTTATGATATTAGAAATTGTTCATTAAGCCCTCTTTAATTGGAAAAGCTAAAGCATGACATACATTCAATCATTAGCAGGCACATTCCTCAACGCAGAGCTTGAATCATATGTAATTAATTAAATAAAGGCAATCAATAATGCGAATATAAGATTAACTACTATGCACCTCTTCCCTAAGTAACAAGTAAGATAATAAATAATGAGACACGCGATGCAAATTTGATGAAAAATTAAAGAGGAATTTATAGCTATAAAAATTCTAAAGTACTTATAAAACTGTGCTTAACTGAAAAAGGGACAAAGTGTACAAACAAAGATATATAAAACCCAAGAATAGAATTAGTTTATTTTAGCATTGCGAATAATATAATCCGACAATATGTCCTAATTTTTTATTTTGAACAATTTTTATAAAACTGTTGATCGGAAAATACACTATTTTTTTATTCCAATCACAACTGGTAACACAGCTTCAAAGAATTCAGAATAACAAGGTAACATTCTTATAATATTGCCTAGATCCTCATATTTATTTGTAAATGCATATTAAATTAAGTGCGATAGTCAAAACATGCGCCGTAACGTGTGATAACATGCGATAGTTGTCAATATATGCGAGAATTTGGCTCCGCAAATGAGTGGCATTTGGTGACAAAAAATACTTTTAACTGGGAGGAGACTGTTCTGTAACAGTATAAAAGATATTGTTATCAAATGCCCAGCTGCGGTAAGACAGCTTCCCTGCAAAGCGGGTTTAGGGTTGCCAGAAAGTGGAAATGAAAGGCGGGTTGCCAGATTTGGCGCGAAATCCCCCATTTGGTAATGTTTGACGACAGAATTTACGATATGCCATAGACGTAGCGAGAACATTCTAGAACGAATTCTTACCGGTTTTCCCCGAGCTTGTGCTCGAAGGCAGGTCAAAAGTTATATATATCCTGCCTGTACGTAGAGTAGTGGAGTATCTAATGTGTGTTGAGTTCGGTAGCAGTGCTGTGAGTTTAGAGATTAGCTTGAGAGCGATCGAACCGAGTCGGGTGCTGTTTTAGTACTTTGCCGTGAAGCTATAGCTTCACCATTGTAGCTTGAAGGTTGTGTTGTTAACTGTTTCAGCGTGTTTATCGTAGTTTTTCCACGACTGTAAATGTGTCTTTAGAACAAATACTGTGTAATACTGGCGAATAAATTCTGTTTTTATTCTTTATCAAGTGACTCCAAATCCACAAACCGGTAAAACACAACAATATCCTACAACAGTCATTTTCTTTCTCGAAGTAGCTTATACAGAATTACTAAGTATTATGTATTTATTGTAGATATTAAATGACACGGAATTGTACGGAAACAATTTCTGAGCATTCTAGTTATATAATCAGGGCTTTAATTTAATAGATAAGAATTAAAGCCCATGATCTTGATTTAAGTTCTAACGTTTAAGCATTTTTTGTTAAAAAATCAGATAAAAATAATAAAATACCCCTCTCAGACATTTCCACTGATTTTATGGATTCTTTTGGCGTTTAAAAACGTCTATAGCCTGCGATAAGAAGGTAAAAGACGAGATTCGGAAATGAGAGTACCCTATCAAACCGCCAAGATTCCGTAAAGTACTTTAAGTACAATAATGGCATCGATCAGAACTGCGCGCTGAATGTATTGGGGATCGTAAAACAGGAAACATTGGCGAGCAAAATTACAATCGCAATGATAGGTGGCGAGCGATTTCTAGCGCCAATTTATCTAATCTTTACCATTATTCACCCAGTCCGATGTATTTGGTGATGTTCCCATAGGAACGTGCCAAAACGCAATGTTTGATGGAAATTTAAGCCTGTCTGGGTTTGATACCATTCATCAGGATCCTTCTACATAAGGTCGTGCTTGTTTTCTTTCTTGAGAAATAAAACCGCTCATGAAATTGAGTATCATTAATAAAACATGCGTTCAGACGACATGCAAAAGCAGACAATATTAATTGCTATAAATTCTACAATACTTAAAAATGATGCAATTATTCGAAAAGACAAGGGTTGCCATTTTCTTCATGTAAATAAATATAAGGATTAATTTTACAAGCACATGTAAATCATAAAATACACTTTAATAAAAAACAACAACAGCAAAAAAAAAAAAAAAAAATATGAAAACTTTTAGATGTTACATTACTTCAAAAGGGGCGTTTCTTTAACGTTTTACGGGTTACCTTCATTTATCATACATATTCTTCGCAATTGAACCGTAAAATTCAGTTCAACAGCAATATCAAAAAATAATTTTAAAATAAGTATGTTCTTAGAATTTCCGATATGCAGGCTCGCGCGCTGGAGACAATTTTTTTTTGTACAGTGTTGCCTTTGCTCGCTTTGAAATCGCTGAGTTTGTGAATCAAAAATTCGTTTCAGTTTTATAAGATATGAAACAGATAATAAAACAAATTCCAAATTGAAAATTTGGGCTTCCAGATGCACGTGGAAATGTGCGTTATTCAAAACTGGATGGCTGTAGGTACCGTTGTTTTACCACAACGAGAGAAACATGCATAGATTTATGGAGATTCTTCATTATTTAATTTCTTTAAATATAATACAGGGCGATAATATTTGGTGGCAACAATTTGAAAAGTGAACCGACACTTATAATGAACCAACGCAAAATACCAAAACCAAATTAACAGTTTTTCTTTGATTTTCAGAGGCAAAGAAAAAAGGTTGATTTTTCATATTTATCGTTCTATAATACTTTTCAGAAAATGGTCTACTTTATTTTTTGGTACTTGTATATATTTGTAACTAATATTTAGAAAAATTAGACCTGTATCCACATTGTTCAAACATTCTGTATTTTGTTTTAAGGGAAAATCAGACTGTCTATCGATTGCGAAGCAAAATAACTATTGTTTACCAATTAGTGGTAAAATAGGTATAATAAGTAAAAATTAATACCATTGGTATTCCATGCATATGATGGCTACACAAAAGTGTTTCATGATTTTATTATATTTTAAATGATATTAAACTAAAGCAACTAAAGCCAAAAAAAAAAAATCTGAAAGGATTCAGATTTTAAATTACGTCCCAAAGGAGTGATTTATTAATATTTGCGTGTTTCATTTATTTATTAAATATCATTTTTTTCACACTTAAACCATAAAATTCAGTTCAAGAGCATAATCGCAAAATAATTTTAAAATGAGAGTATCTTTAGAATTTCCGATACACAGTCTCACGCGCTGGAGATAAAAATGTTTTTTCTGTACAACTTTGCTATTGCTCGCTTTGGAATCCTTGAGTTTGTTAATCAGAAATCCGTTAATGTTTTATGAAATTATTAATGTTTTTATTATATATAAAGTCGTTAATAAAACAAATTGTAAATTTCACATTTGGCTTCCATATTCGCAGTAGGATTACGCCATTCAAAATTAAATGGCTCTAGGTACCGTTGTTTTAACACAATGCCAGAAATATATATACATTTATGCGGATTCTTCATTATTTAACTTCTTTAAATATAATACAGGGCGATAATATTTGAAAAGTGAAACAACGCTTTTAGTGAATCAATGCAAAATGCCAAAACGAAATTAACAGTCCTTCTGGGCAAATTGCCCCTTTGGACTGCCCCCCTCCCAAAATCTAGAATGTTTTATAAATATTCAGTTTTTGCATTCTTTTCCTTAAAACAAAGGCAAATGTCGTAGTTTTGGGTTGAAAA
Source organism: Stegodyphus mimosarum (assembly GCA_000611955.2). Taxonomy (NCBI): domain Eukaryota; kingdom Metazoa; phylum Arthropoda; class Arachnida; order Araneae; family Eresidae; genus Stegodyphus; species Stegodyphus mimosarum. Next base: position 14,498 of record KK122452.1, on the reverse strand, counting down.
ATACAAAATTATCTGCATATTTATAATAAATTATCTTCAATCAAAAATCCCTTTGCTCAAAAGGCTGAGAAGATTATAAAATTTGCTAGATAAAGTAGGAACCACAGTGTGCTCTTACTGTCTAGTTAAATTTTTAAGAACTTAGTTTGTTAAAGTACACTTATATGCAAAATTTTGCTCACCAGCGGACTAGCGGTAGAGTCGCTGAGCATTGGTAGTTCGGTTCGAAGTTCTAATCGCTCCAAACGACCGGGCTGCATGGTGTTCTTCGTGGATTTTACCATCTATAAAGTGTATACTAGTCAGTTTCGCTTAGAATGTCCTCCATGAAGGCATCTGTCCCCTTAGGCAGAAAGCCCTCGAATGCTTTGCCATATCAAAGTAAAAGCAGTTCAAGTTCTCCAATTTTCGAGAGAAATCGCTCGATATCCCTAATTTAACATCAAAATTTATCACTAAATCAGTTTATACCTTTAGTAGAAATTATCAGGCATTTAATACACTTAATCACTTAAAATTAAACGTTTTGAAACATTATACTCTAGTTAAGCACATTAAAGAAAAATTAGAATACGAAAACTAAAACTAAGACAAAGTACACAAGAAGCATACATAAATTGCAATGTATAAATAAACGAATGAAACTAAATACGCAGTAATACAAAATGAACAAGAAAATTGTGCTAAATATATTTTAAATATTATCTTTTAACACTGATCCTTTCAGTTTTCTTTCTCCTTTTTGTCCTTTTGCGCTTTTAATACAAGGACTATATACTACTCAGTTTACTTGTATGTTAGCCGAAAAGAAAAAAAAAAAAAGTTTTTCATGAACATATTATAAGGAATTTATTATATTTAATCTTCAATTTATTTTATTAAAATAACATGAAAAGTGTAAATGTTTCTGAGATTTGTGATTAAATTTAAATATTACAGTAAACCGCTGAGTTATTGCTTCAGGGGAATAGTTTTTCATTTATACTGAAAATTTTATCTGAATATAGCTTAGCATTTATATGAACATATTTCTGTAAAAAACTAGTTAAAATTCGCTGATTAGTTTTATTGAATTTTTACATTAATATTTTTATCGAATGCTCTGACTAGCATGTGCTATGCTAATTCCGTCGCTTATTTATTGCATCTATATTCAATTTCAAAATGATGTTTTAAAGTTTTGTAGATTTTGAGTTAAGAAAATTGCTAAACATATAGTAATATAGTTATTTACATTTCTAAAGAATGCTTAATAGAAATTTTTATATTAGTTGCAGAATATGATCATACTACATGAATGAGGCTAGCAGTTGTTTTAACTGTTACAGTAATATATTTCAAATCATGGTATTGTTTTCTTTACTTTCTTTAATTGACGAAGGAACAATAAAACATTAACAGATTAGAGACATTTTTATTCTAAGAAATATTAAAATGGGTATCAATAGCATTTTCGTTCTTACTAAAAACAGCTATTTATATTGTAATGCTTAAATAGTTCCCGATTTTTGCCTGCAGTTCGTAGAGACATTAGGTTATTTCAAAATGAAATAACCTAATGGAGAGATGAAAAATTGGCAATGTCCTCGCCGGGACTCGAACCACGGGCTGGGGACCCAATCGCCAAATCCTGGTGGTGGAGAACCATTATCCATCATCTTTTCAGTTCGCGAGCCACTGTAGAGTGATAAGATAATTTTTGAAAGGAGCAGAGATGTGAAAGAGGAGCAATGCCCTCCCCGGGAATCGAATCATATCACGAAGGCATGCTAAGAAGGCGATAGAAATACCTTATGGGTTTACGTTTTTCGATATAGTGATAATAAATCTGGTACAAGGTAAGTCATCTCTTGTTTCCCCTATTTAGATTGACATGGAACGTTTTGACTTCTATTCTTGCGTAAAAAGAGATATATAGTAATAAAGCTTGTTCAGATTTTTTTTATAGCTATAAAACGAGCTAGTGCAGTTTTACTTTCAGAAAAATCGGATGTGGACACCAGGTGAACTCCATGTACGTCCTATTAAATTATGCAAATTGTTTGGTTCATTTATTTGAATTTCATTAGAGATATAATTTTCATTCAATAAATTCAGTTCTCATTTCGCGGCAAGGAAAAAATACGTAAAAATTAAAAATATCTTCACTAAAAATTGTAAAATACAGAAAAACCTAAAATACATCGAATTAAAACCGCTAAATTTGTTTTTACAATTAGAGTTTAAATTAATTGAAATTAGGCAGAAAGGTAGATTTTTTAGTGCACAAAACGTTTAGCCCTAATCCATAAAAGGACACTGAAGTTGGTGAAGAAACTGACTTATACTTAAACTGACCTATATGATACTACTAAGTTTCAAATATAAATAAATGGGGGCGTCCTTAGGTCGCTTACTAAGAAAAGTTGTGAATTGTTCATAATTCTTCAAGTATTGCATATGGATTAAGTAACGTCTGAAACCCATAGCCGAAACATAAGAACAATATAATTTGATCACTTTTAAAGCAAAAAACCACAATTTACCAACAGTTAAGAATAAAAAACTTTAGCTCACCGAGCCGGGTAACAGCGTAGGAATGTACATATATATTATATGCGTATATACACTCTTAGACAAAAAAAAAAAGGCTCACCAAGAGGAGTTATCCGAATGGGACGAAAATCGGTTGGTAGAAGTGATGTACATGTACAGAAAAATAAATGATTACAGTTTGAGAAAAATTGGATGGTTTATTGAAGTGATAGAGCTTCACAAAGTGAAAAGGTCAGTAACGCGTCCACATCTGGTCCTTAAGCAAGGAGTTATTCGGCTTGGCATCGATTGACAGAGGTTGCGGATGTCCTTCTGAGGAATATCGTGCCAAATTCTATCCAACTGACACGTTAGATCGTCAACATACCGAGGTGGTTGAAGGGCCCTGCCTATAATGCTCCAAACGTGCTCAATAATAGAGAGATCCGGCAACCTTGCTGGCCAAGGTAATGCTCGGCAAGCAGTAGAAACATGTGCAGTGTGGAGGCGGGCATTATCATCATGCTGAAATGTAAGCCCATGGTGGCGTGACATGAAGGGTAACACAACGCGCCTTAGAACTTCGTCGACGTACCGCTGTGCTGTAAGGTTGCGACGGATGACAACCAAAGAGGTCCTACTATGAAATGAAACGGCACCCCAGACCATCACTCCTGGTTGTCGGCCTGTCAGGTTGGTATCACACCGCTCTCCGGGGCGTCTCCGAACTCGCCTTCGCTGGTCATCGGGGCTCAGTTCAAAGCGGGACTCGTCACTGAAGAATATTCTACTCCCGTCAGTGACATTCCAGTGCGAATGAGTCCGATACCACTGCAAACGGGCTTGACGTTGTACAGAGGTCAATGATAGTCGGCGCAAGAGGCGCCGTGAACTCAGCCTTCTTTCTGCGAACCGTCTATGTATGGTCCTTGCGGTCACTGTAGCACTAGTTGCATGTACAATAGATTATAATAGTGTATTTGGGGCTGTGAGTGGCGCTCTGACGATTCCTCGATCTTCACGTTCTGTCGTTTCTCCAGGCCTACCGCTTCCTTCTTGACTTTGGGTGCGGCCATGGTTCACCTATTTCTGCCAACATCATCTAATAGTGGCATCGCTCCTGCTCAAATGTCGAGCTATTTCCTGATAAGACCAACCGGCTTCTTTGAGCCCAACTACAGGACCTCTCTCAAATTAAGACATCTGCGCATATCGTTCGCGCACCTGTATGCGAGGCATAGTTATGTCCACCAGAGTACACGGAATGAAATTCGTGAAGAATTTATGATCTGGAATTGTAATTTCCACTCTTAAATATCCTACCAGTTACGCAGATCAGATGCGCTGTAGCGACAACCGTTCATTTATTAGCAGTCAAAATGTAAAATTTTGCATTTTCCGTCGAAACCTGTATGCATATCAATTTGTGTCCAATTTGCTTTATATCTTGTATGTGCGTCGTTGTTTTTATCTAAAAGTGTATATATGTAATTGAGTTATGAGAGATATATACATACAGACGTCACAAGAACATTCTCTTCTGAATCCATTTTAAATCCATTTCACAATGCGTTTTGAGGCAACAGTCCTTTATTCTGTCCGTAGGTATAGATGTATCGCAAAAACATTGTTCAGATAGAATCGAGAGCAGTCAAAATGAATATTTTCATTGAAATGTGATACCTGAAAGTTTTCGCTATTACAATACTTCCTTTACTTTGTGCAATACAGTAAAAATCACTAAGTTATCAAGAAAAACCTGCCTCTCGTTGTTTCTTCACCCCATGTTTTAACTCTTAAACAGTTGAAAAACTTGTACCAAATGCCTCTTTAGCGAGGGTAAATGAAATATGATAAAGCTGGCTAATTCAGATTTATTTTATAACTATAAAAAGAATTTACACAGTTTTCTCTTAAGAAAAATCATTAAGCTATCAAGAAACCTGACTACTACAGTTACCATGTCTCATACCAGGTTTTAACTCTAAAATATTTGAAGAAATGTGTATCGAATGTACCTTGAGCAAAGAGTAAATAAAATATAGAGAAAAGTTTTTAATTCAGATTGTTTTTATAACTTATAAAAGGAAATCGGGCAGTTTTCTTTTAAGAAGAGTCATGAAGCTATCAAGAAAACCTGGCTATTATAGTTTCTTATTTCTCACACCTTGTTTTCTCTAAAACAGTTAAAGAAATGTGTACCAATGTATCTTCAGCAAAGGGTAAATAAAATACTACTTTATCATACCGAACCATTTGTCATTAGATTTATTGTTTTGTGATTTCAAGCATTAATATATCTTATAGAATGCTATCGTTTATCAAAGGCCATATTTTCGTGTGTATTGCGCGTGACAGTGAACGTTACGGAAATGAAACAGGTGTGATTTATTTTTTATCAGAAAAACGAAAGTATGTTAGATGGTAGCATAGAACTCTGGTTAATTTTCTGTTTCTAGACCACTGAAAATTATTCAGTTCTTTTAATAAACTTTTTTATTGAAACATGGAAGGATTTGTTTTTCTCTTATACCCCTTCATTATTGTAAGTATTGCAGGGTACCATTAAATTTCCAGTATCGATTTTGCAGTAAGTTTTAACTTACTGGTACCGGATGGAAAACTATTAACAAGTAAACATTTACTTTTCGCTTACAACAAAAATAATTCCTTTTTAGAATAAAAAATTGTACAATTACAGTATTTATAAGGTATTTATCCCGCCTTCTTAGCATGCATTTGTGGTGCAATGCTCAAGTACACTCGGCGCCTACTTCGGCAGGTACATGGTTTGAGTACCGGCGAGGGCATTGCTCATTTTTCATCTCTCTTGATTCGAAATAACCTAAAGTCTCTGCATGTTTATATATATAATATTATTATTTGACTTGATTTAATATGATCCAAGATATTTAGAGTATAAAAAAACACTTTTCTTTGGTGGAGTGATTGCTGAGCAGTGTTATGAAGTTAAAAAATATGTTGAGTTAAGATACAGCATGTATACTAGAAGAAGTATTAATTTCACAGAAGATATCAAAACCAAATACAACTTTTCTGATATATTAATTAAATTAGTGATTTTTCGGATTTTCAGAAAACAAAAAGGTGTAGACTACTGTAATCTAATGTTAACAACATATGAGCAAATCTTTAGGCGATTGATAGTAATACTTAAATGCAGATTGGATATAAAAAAATACTATTTTTAGCGGTAGCAGTCAAAGGCTCGCACGTCCAATCTTGTCCAACATTAACATCAAAATGACTTCCTGATAGCGAAACTTTTGCAAATTCCTTCATTCTCTTTTCATGTTTCGCTGTAGGCTTTCAAATAATAGGACTATTAGTGTTGTTGTTGTTACTTATGCTCACAGTAACATCAGCCCAAGCCCACGTAATTCCTCGTGGCAAGGAGTGCAAGATACGCCTGTCGTTGGCAACAGCCTTGAGCACCTTACCGGCGGCAGTGCGATTCAGCTGAGTTCCTTCCCCAATTTGGATGGAGAGCACCCCCAAGGGGTACGAGTCCGAAGTCTCCTCTTCCACTAAACCACACGAATTTCGGCTTGCCGCATATTTAGACTGCCGTCATGCCGCACCGACACTATATATTTACAAATATCCATGCCTTCTCCGGTATTAGAACCCGTGTACTTCGAAAAGGCAATCAGCGACGCTAACATGTATACCGGTTGGGCGGCAGGACTATTAGTTCTATCACTGACAAATGCACAACATTGCCGGCATTGAAAGTCCTCCTCAAAGTCATGCCTCTCCTTAAGCAGATAGCTGTCATATTCTTTCTCATATTCAAATAATCTAAATATTTGGCTCTGCCAGATGTCCGCATAAAACCCTGGCCTATAGATGTCACCCTAACATTGCCTCTTCATTAAATACGCAGAAGCTAATATTATGTCTAATATGGGTTACAATAATCTGTGTGACTATTTTTTGTAGTTTATGCTATAATTTCTTAAAATTCAGCAGTTGATTCTTGATGCATAGCAACGCCTTCAATGTTATTAGGAGGAATTTCTCGCATACATCAATTTAGGAAATTGCGTAAATAGCGTTTATATGTTTTTGAAGCGACCGTTCATAAAGGACGTACAAATGCGAAAGATATACAACAGAAATTTTTAGTATACGATGAAACACTTATATATTCGATGCAGAATTAAAAATTACTAGTATCCTACAGTTGCTATATAAATTTAATTTCATTACGTAACTTTCGGCTTGTTCAAGCTATTACTAATATTTAGAATATGCTGAAATATTTCATTTTTAAAATTAGTCAGGATTCAAATTGTATAACATTTGTAATGTTTCAAGTTTTTAAAATAATAAGGAATATTTTGCTGATTCGATTTTTTGTCTTCCAGAGATAATATAAAAATTCAGATTCTAACTTTAGTGAATCTGCATTCAATAATGCTCGTGAAATTTGAAAATTTTGTGATCAGATGTGTATGCCTAAAATCAGTATTATAGAGCAATAAAAATTTGACCAGCTTTTCTGGAATATGCCGTCTTAACCATGAAATAGCAACTTGAACCATGAAGTATTTAATCGTGAAGTATCATGAATAGTATTACAATGAAATTGTAAATATAATATCTTTAAAACGATTGTTTGCGGACCTATAATTTTAAGCAAGGAGTTATCAAATAATACAGGTTTCCATGCTGCATAAATTTTGTCCCTTTAATCTATCTAGTAGAAATTTACGTAATTTAAACTTTTATGCTGGCCTTGAAATTTCCTTAGTAAATTGTTCCAAAATTCACTAGTGCACTGTTGGAAAACAATTTGGTACTGTAAAGTACAAATTCTTAAATAAATATCAAAGCAACATAGCTTACACTAATTTCAACACATACGCTATATCGATTTCCGAGGTAGCAAGCTGGCAATAGTGTCTTTGATCGCCTGTTGTTGCAGTAGCACATATTCCTGTAGTAATGCATGTCGGAGCTGTTGGAGAATACCTGGTACACTGCGACCTGCTACACGCTGTCCCAACATGTCGCACACATGCGTTATGGTATTAAGATTCAGTGATCTTGCAGGCCACGGCAGATGTAGAATGGTTTCACTCTCCAGATAACCCCGCATTTTTCGAGCTCTGTGAGGGCTGACGTTATCCTCAATAAATATAGCACCGGTACCCACTGCAGAGATAAAAAGACGCGCAAGAGAATGTAGAATTTCGTCGCGACATCGAACGGCTATATTGGCCTATGGCAATCAGTTTGATTTACTAATCAAGACTCATAGAAGTAGATATTAGTCGTAGATTGAAGATCACAAGATCACAAGACGGAATCACGTAGAGAACGGTGCAGCCGTTCGTCGCTATCCAAGGCCACAGAAATAAACTCTGTATGATGGTCTCTTTCAACGATGTTTGGCAACCGATAGCGTATCGCTAGCTCTCGCCATATCATTGCCCTTCAGGAATCGCTCTATATTTTAAATCGAAACTCATCCGTTAAAAGTGGTCCTAACGCTCTGGTGTCCAACTGCAACGTTCACAGGTGTAACATCATCCAGGTCCCTTTTGGTTCATGCGACTTCACAAAGAAGCAAATGCATTGCGAAAGCAGGCCTTCTGCTACTCGGGAGCTGTCGGTTCAAGACACTGGAGGGCGTGGGACATAGACTTGTTTACCTTTGTTAGACACCAGTTGTCCCCGGCCTCCGTCACCTGTCGCCTGCGATGTTCACGGGCCCAGCTCAACTACGCTGTGACATGCGATGGGGGCAACGAAACATATACCACAGTCGGACCATTCACACTGGAGTTTTTCTGAGCTAACGGAGTCAGTTTCATGTGTCTACAAGCTCCGCTCTGCTTGCAGTTCAGAATTTTCACCCTTTAGTGACCTATGGTGTCTTACACATAGCAATAGAAAGCAATAGTCTGTCGTTGTGGTAATTATCCAACTTAAAGACCCACTTCTTTTACATGGGTTTTAATCCCTTTGGTAACGATTCAAAAGCCTATTGTCACACAATCAGATCTCTCGCAACAGCGGTCTGTCTAGCACCAGCTACCAACATCTCGACAGCCCTGTAACCCATTTCATCGTGCAAATAATGTCTTCGGCATATGCATTTTGTCTTGGTTCGAATTACAGGAAAGTGTTGTTACTTGCAAACTGAGGCATAGGAGAGGTACGACTCTTTTTAAATCTTTATGATGCAACTGCGGCATTGCGTTTTATGCGAATTTTGGTTGCTTATTTGAAGTAGGCGGTGCAACCTCTACCTGTATGTAAACTATATGTTTTAATTCCTTTTTACATTCGTATTTTGGGAACGTTGATTAAGCTTAATAAGGATAATTTCTTTATTTGAAAAGATAAAGTTTATTAAAGATAAAGGAAAGGAGATTAATAAACGTTTTATGAAGTGGCATGCAAATGCTTATGCTTTATAAGAAATTAATAGAGGATAAGTTTATAAAATGCGTTCTGTGAGACACTGTAAAAGCCCTAAACACGAACTAAATTACTTTTAATTTATAATCAGAAAATAAATATTAATATTTACATCTCCTTTTCACTTCTTGAAGCAGTGATGAAGAGGATTGTTTTATTCAAATTAAGTAGTGATACCTCAAAATATTAGAAAATACATTCAACTTTAAAGAGCTAAATTATAAATATCAATAACATGATATCTTTTAATGCAAATGAAGTAACAGTTGTTGAATATCAGAGATTTAGAAATTTTCTTCGTTTGCTTAGTCAATTTCTGTTTAAGAAATTTAAATAAATGCGTCTGCCATTATGGAGACTCTTATTCATAGCAATAAAAATATTTATTCAGATTTTGTAGAAAAGTATTAGAAATTAGAATAACCTCTTTATAAACTGTTTTTTGTTTCCCTAAGGATAAGGTTTCATTAATTGGGATCAAATGTTAAAAAAAAACTTACATTGTGACGCAAATTTCTAAACAACAAAAGGAAAAACACCTTAACAATTTTAATTTGATGTCTTGTATTTGTTGATATTATATAATATCAGTAAGTCCAACAGATGGAAAACAACTATTAAAGTTAATTAATAACAACCTTACGTATCATTATAACTTATTATATATTAAACTTGATGTAATAACAAACGTATGTATCGTTATTCTTAAAAACGCAAATTAGATAAAAAATTAGTAGGAAAATTAGTATGCTTACAGAAGCAAAAAAACATAATTCTCTAATTCTTTTTTAAATTTGGTAGTTAAAAGTTATTTTAACTACCAAATTTATTTATTTTCAGTAATTATTTATTTATCTGATATTATTTATTTATTTTCTGTAATTTTTTTCCAGTCAATATTTCTAAATTGTAATTCAGAAACATGAATAGTATTTATCATAAAATAACTGCATGCATTACATAACACATTATAGAGAGACATTAGGTTATTATGAAGCAGAAATTATGAAAATGAGCAATGCCCTCACCGGGACTCGAACCTCTCGAATACGCGCCGAGTGTGCTGACCACTACACCACGAAGGCCTGCTAAGTAGGTGGGAGAAATAAACTTATATACTGCCCTTTTCAAAAAGCGAGCGGTGATTAGGGAACTCAACCACCAAATCCTGATGCTAGAGAATCATCATCCACCACCTCTTTTAGTTCGGACCCCACTGTAGAGTTATTTTGGAGCAGGAGTCAAGAAAAATGAGCAATGCCCTCTCCGTGGTTCGAACCTCGGAACTCTCGAATACGTGCTGGGTGTTCTGACCATTACACTACGACTGCATGCGAAGAAGTCCTGAGAAATACCTTATAACACAATTAAGGAGCAAATAAAATGAACTAATTTATTCTGTTTACGAGAAAAAAAAATGTTTAACAGCCACATGCAAATGTTTAACAGTTACAGCACATGAAAATTGCAAAGAAAGCTCTGTCTCTCGAAAGAAATCTGTTGTTAACGAGAGAGCAGAATTTCTGTCATGAAATAAATGTTTAAATTATTGAGAGCGCTTTTTACTCGTTAAAATACTTTCAGAAATATATGACATGCTTTCGGGGGACTATCATGCTATATCAAGCTGCAGTAAACTTAATAAATGAATGTAAGCATATTTTATTAAATGCTATACAACAAAAGATTCATTTGCCTGCTGTAGATTTTAAACGACAAATAAATAAGATTATCATCGTATGCTTAGTTATCACAATGGGATCGTTTATCTTGTTTTTAAGTTTGCAAAAATGCCAAAAAAGTACCTAAAGGTAAATACAGCTTTGCACGTAAAAAAAATGCCTATTCAGTGGAATATTATTTGTAACATTTTTATTTCAACACATTTTTCTTTCTGTTTAAAAGCTTATTTACTGAATAAAAAAGATTCTAAGCATGTTTTATTTTATAGTAGTCCTTAAAATCATCTTACTATTAAATGTACGGAATGGTTTGCATAGAATTTCTGAATTGTGAAATAGGTGAGTTCTAGCCTAACTCGTAGCTTAAGGTTAAAAACTTTAAGAATAGATAAGTTACATCCAGTGTCAATGAATTTTTATCACCTTAAAAAGGTTTCTGCTCGTGAAATCAAATATAACCATTAAAAGAGGAAACATTATTTGTCTATATAATAGTGAAACGTAAGAAAAGTGTAATAAACCATATAGTGCGTCACGTACGGGAAAATTAAATTAGCTTGAAATTTCAAAACTCAAATATATAAAGTTCTAAGTATGCTTAGGTCTAAGAATCGGAATGGTGCTAGCAATAGCCTCAAAAGTAAATGATTAAGATTGTATGCCCGAAATGAGCTCTGGAATAAACTTAACACGGTTCACACATACAAAAAAAAAGTGGCAGATGAAGCAGAACCATCTGGGGAAAAGAATACATGTCATCGAACGGAGTTATAATTGCTCTTCATATATACTGGTGTGCAAAAATTAAGGACGAGACGGTTTTTTCAATATAACTTTGTACAAAAGCTTTCCAAATCAACGCATTTAATACCGTAAGATCCCCAATACGTAAGGACATGAGTAATGTAAGCAACACTTACTAAAAGAGAAATCAGAGGGATAAAAAGAAGCTTTATTGAAAAAGTAGCATGGAGCGCAATGCGACTGAAGGCCGAAACATCCCTGTGATGGGTGTCCAGCAAGAAACATCCGGTCTTTAATAGGGGATATGATCTCCCCTGACTGCTAGGCAGGTTTCACATCATTTGTGCATGCTGGATATGTGGTTGTTAATGAGCTGTTGAGACACTGCTGCTCGTTCCTCTTGTAGCACCAATCGCAGTTTCGGAATCGTTACTGGCGATAAGTTACGTGCTGCCACGGGTCTCCCTAGTAAGTTCCGTACATGCTTGACGGGATTTAGATCCAGAGACCTTGCCGACCAATCCATGTGTTCAATATCTTCACTCTCCAACAGCTCTTCGACAGTAACTGTGCGATGAGGTGGAGCGTTGTCGTGAGGAACTGAGGACCCATAGCCCTTGTGAAAAGACGCATGTAAGGAAGAAGAACCTCGTTACAATAGCAGTCCCAGGTGACGAACCTCCTTGGGAGATATGAAGGTCGGTCCGGCTACCAAGCATTATGTCTGCTCGAACGAGAACTCCGCGACCTCCAAACCAGTCCCTTTTGATGATGTTGAAGGGGTTATTGCGTGTTCCCCGCTCTGTTCAGATGTGTATGTGTCTAGAATCACAACTCAGACTAAATCTGCTCTCATCTGTAAAGAGTACTCGTACCCATTCATTGTCTCTCCAATTCCGGTGTTCCCGGCACCACAGAGAACGCCTTCTCCGAAGAGCAGATGTTATAGGTACACACCGTACAGGACTTCGTGCAAACAGACCACCACCATGCAGTCTTCTGGCCACGGTAAAACGCGATATCGGTCGTCCAGTCGCCTGTGACGTGTGTCTAGAGATTTCTCCCGCTGTCTGCCACCTGTTTCTTCTGGCCTGTAAGGCAATATACCGGTCATCTGCGGGTGTGGTTCCTCGTAGACGACTACTACTAGCTGTTCCTGTAGTTTGAAATTGTCTTCAAAGTCGTGAAACGATGCTGTGAGCAATTCCGAACTCTGCAGCCACACTTGTCACACTGCGGCCTACCTCCAACTTCGCAATGATTCGACCTCGGGTAAAAGCATCCAGATGTCATCTAACAGACTGATTATTCGCCATTTCTCGCTGAGGCAGCAACTCAGTATGATTTTAACTGCTATACGGCGTGCAATCTCTTTGCCAGAAATACTGATCTCACACCGGCAACATGCTTTATAGTACTCAGACACTCCCCCATTACGTCTACCTGCATATCTGCGTATGTGCTACCGTTTATCACCTTACTTAATCTCTTGATTGGTCTTTCTGTGCCGTCTGCCTCTTTGTTCAGCTGATATGCTAATTTTTCGACTTCGTCCTTAATTTTTGCACACCAGTGTACTTACCCGCACTCGTTCATATGTCCAATTTTGATGAAATTTAAAACCTTACTTAATTACTTTATTTGAAAGAACAAATTATTACAAATTATTATTAGTTTTAGAACAAATTTGTTTTTAATCTCTGTGTTTATTAGCTACTGAAGATAGAAAAGATATTAAAGATTTGATGAAGTAAGGAAAGAGAGAAGAGGGTAATAAAATTCAAGAAAATCGCAATTTAAAAGACTAAACTCCGTTAGAAACTAGTTTAAAGAAAATATGCTTAAATTTGTAGTTTCAGTAACGTTTTAGTCTAATAATAACAATTTAGCATCAAGATGTAATCAAATATGTGTATATTGGGCAATCCACAAGATCGTCGGCTCTGGGCGTCGAAAGAAGTCTTGGAAAAAATTAACTTATGTCTTTATTGTGTTTGGTTTGGTTTAATTGATTATGACAAAGCATACTAGGGCTATCTGCCTAAGGGCTGAAATGCCTTTAGTTAGGTCTTTCTAAGGGAAACTGGCTCATGTACACGTTACACATGCAGTATTACAACCAACTACGAAACGAATGCGAAATTCGAAAGGCGAAGACAACAATTGACGATTCTGATACGAATGCTACTTTTGTTTCCACGAGTTTACACATCGGTGGTTAATTGATCCTGTTGGGTACGCAACGGCGAACGACAGTTACATAATGTAAACACAATATTCGTTTGGCGTAACAGCGCCCTCTATACTATAAAAGTTGCAAAATGCAAAAAACCACGGAAACCTTCATGCTGCTAACCTGTTCGCCTGGAATCGAATCCAGGTTGGAATTACCAGTGTTCAACAATTTTACAAGTCTTTACTGATAACCTTCATAATTACTATATAGAGACATTAGATATTTTTTGAAAGCAGGAGAGATGAAAAATAAGCAATGCCCTCGTCGTGACTCGAACCACGAACCGCTCGAATACTCACGAATGTCGTGACCACTACACCAAAAAGGCATGCTAAGAAATGCGGGAGAAATATCTTATAACTATAGAGTTGTAATCTTAGGAATACCAATAAGTTGCAAAGTGCAAAGTGAAAGAATTTTAGCAATGCTCCATCGCTATTAAAGGGTGAGGCAGCCGATGCATGGATGTGTCAAGGCCCGCAGCCAGTTCACATTCTAACAAGTTGCAGTAACAGACACAAAATTCATAAACAAATCCAAAGGAGATTGAAACACACAATGATCATAATTAAACATGTGTTTGTGAAACTGTGCTACCAAAATTTTTATTGAAATCCTTACATATAAGACCAAACACGCAACCAATACCTTCAAGTCTATTCTCTGAAATTTCAAACCAATGACATTTCTATTTTATTAAATTTGTGGGCATAACGGCTGTCATGCAGTTTAACACACATACCAGGTTGCCATAATTAAACCGACAGTGCTCACAATGTTCTGTAGCACGATCTATTTGCTAGAATTACGCCACATTTTGTAGGAATATTAAACAAGACGGGGGACGAAGGATTCCGCGAAAAAACAAA
>KK122451.1:110410-145826 GCA_000611955.2 Stegodyphus mimosarum | reverse complement strand
ATATATATATAGATAGATAGATACACATTGCATTCATTGTATTCCAGATCAATATCAAACATTCCCTTACCAGAGGAGGCAACAACAGCAGATATAAATGTCTCTCTCGAAAGTAATGGAATTGATAGTGTTTGCGATGACAGCTTTGAAATCGGCAGCCAAGTTTCTATTAATCAGTGCAGTACCTCGGACACACAGATTTCCCCTTTTTATGGGGAATCAAGTATCTCAACTCCACAAGGTAATATTACTTTTTAAAATGACAATAGCCCTATACATTTCTTTTGTAATTTGGATATGTCCCTTCCCCATCTTAAAAATAATAGTGCATCATCTGAAAATTAATCCTGCAGATGTAATCGTATCAGTGTGCAGTAACTCTCAGCCAGTACAGTTAAGTTAAATTCTTGTTTAAATATCATCCCTATGAACTGCATAATCCTCTTTTTTTCTGCTTATTTGCTTGCAGCTGTATTGCTTCACTTGCCGCTCTCATCCATTGTTTAAAATGCAATCTGCATAATTTAAAATTTGTTGGGCTGTGAATTATAACCCAAAATGCTGCGAATCTCAACATGCTAAATTTGGAAAATAATAAACAGATGTTGGACTGTTCAGTGGTTTTTATCCTTCTTTATTCTTTAAAAGCTAAAGTCAGGTGGCATAAATATCAAATGCAATAAATATAATTTAGATTCAGATTAATGCCTAATATAATATGCTTATCTCATTACAATACATTTCAGTTATGAGAGTTAATCTTACGACTTTAGAGGTGTTAAAATTATGTATTTTTTGGCTTGTTGTCCTTTTTAAGCATTTAAATTTTTTTATCTTCATAATCACAATGTATTTACTCTGTCAATTTAAAAGCTGCTTTTGCATTTAAGGAGGATTATATTCTAAAAAAAGAAAAAGGGATAATGTGGATGCTGCATTATGCAAGTTACTGGAGGAGGAAACTACGCCAAAGGATGCCATACATTACTTCATGATGTATGGTTCATGCATACTGAGAACTTTTGATGAAGAAAAAAGAAAAACTGCAATGGAGGATATCTCGAAAATTTTGTTTAGATAAAATGAAGCATGTATATCTATATTTTGTATTATGTGCGAATTTTCAAATAATAATTTTTTTAATATGAATACATAACTTCTTGTCTTGTGTATAAATAAGGATTTTTACATAAATGTATGAATTTTTACTATGAAATTTTATTTGCCTTAACCGCTTCCCTTACAAATTAAAAAAAAATTCCAAAAAATCATCACATTTTTCTTATCTTATTGTTAAATGCAAGGAAAGGAAGCAAAAAATATATAGGTTTTAGGTTGAATTAAAAAATTTTACAGGTGTAAAAGCATTTAGCTTTAATATTAGTTTACTATACAGAGTTATCTCGGGCAAATAAAAAAAATTAAATATTAGTCATTGTATGATAGTTTTTGAAACAAGGGATAACACAAAGTTATATCTGACATTCTATACACAGAAATAACATCTGGAAAATGCCTTGAGGTTATTATTACTATCTGAAAGATCATTGCTTTCGCTATCATGCATCATCGCCATCTTTTTACTTTTTTTAATGCAACTATCATTCTTTATACATTACTAATCCACAAACCGATGTCTACTAGATAATAGGGAAAACACATAACCAGTCCCGCCTGCTTCGAGTGAGTTTTCTCGGGATAATAATTAACTGCAATGTATACGAACCGGGATAATCAAACAAGCGGTTAATATATAATTAACTAAATATATTTATTCTTCATAAATTTAATTATCAATATTCCAAACAAGTGTAACAATCAGAACACATGAAATAGAAATTGTTTATGGTGACTGTACATATGTTAATTAAATTTAGACAACCAAATTTTCATCTATAACTTGCATACTATTATACAATTTTTTTTGCATGCACATTAAAATATATGTATTACACATTTCTAGATATATGTTATGGAGTGAATTAAAAAAAATATCTTCACAAAATAGGCATTATTAACAATAAAAACTGCTAATGATGATAAAAAATTTCAAATTAATTGGAAGCAGAAATTTGCTTCATCTGCCAAGGAACAGCACCAACACCACAAAAGATTCTTTAAATTCTTCTCTGATTTTGGCTGGTTCCTTGGCATACATGTTGGAGCTGCTTCTGGCCAGGTCTCTAAAACCGTTACCTGTACCATACACTCTCCATTGTCCATCATGAAAAGTCCCTTCATGATCTTCAAAATCAGCATAACCAAATGGACAATATTTTCTTTTTGCAATTGGCAACATGTCATCACATATTTTCAAATAATTGTGAAGACAAACTGTAGCCTTTGCAATACTTTCCACAGTTTCTGTTTTAGCAATGATTGGTTTTCGAAAAATGCGGAAACGTGATGCAAAAATTCCAAAGGTGTTTTCAATCAGTCTTCTGCAACGAGACAGTCTATAATTATAAATTTTTTTTTGTATATCAAGGTTGCGACCAGGAAATGGTCGCATTAAATTTTTTTTCAGAGGAAATGCCTCATCAGCCACAAAAACATAAGGCAAATATTTGCCAGGGCATACTGCTTCTGGCTTTGGTATGTTCAGAGATTCCTTCTGAAGAGCCTGACCAAAATTTGATGAATGAAAAATCCCACCATCACTCTGCCTACCAGAACCGCCAATGTTGACAACAGTGAAACGGTATTTTCCATCGCATGCAGCAAGTAGAACAATGAAGGAACCTTTAAAGAATACAGACCCCGAAGAATTAGGAGCCTGTAATATAAAAACATATGTAGAGCCAGTTGATAGTTATTAAAAAAATTAAATATTTAAAAAGAAAATTATCTAAAAAAATTCCTAAGACTAAAACCTTTAAAAGCAATTCTAAATTTTGAACAAAATGTGCCAGAGGCATGCCTCATTATAAGTACAGGGTGTCCCTAAAGTCTTCATCCAGTTTAATAATGTTACAGGTTGGAAATATTCATTTGTGCCAAGCAGCCACAGGTCACATTGAACATGGTGTAACTACAATCATTTTGTATTTTTTCAAGTCGGTGCAACATTTTGAAATTAGATAAAGACTTAAGAGATACCTGTTATTACATTATATGCTTCATTTATAGAACAAATATCCAAAGATCTAATAGATAATTCATAATTCAAATATCTAGATAATTCATAAAACTGTCAGCAATTATTAAAAATGTATAAATGGATAAAAACTGCCATTTTGTTAAAGTTGAAAATAATATATTTGATAATGTTTCATTGACATTTCTATGATACTAACTTATTAACACAGAATTTTTTTACACAAAAGTATTTCATATGTAGGCTTACCACATTTTTTAGGGTCCAGCCCAGGACATACTTAAAATCAAACTAACCCAGAATATATTTTTGAAATTATTTAAAAGTCTTAACAGTTTACTGAAACATTGAACTTTATTTATTAAGTAGTATTTTTCACCAGACATGACTTTTTCCAGAAATGATTTATAGTTTTAATTACATCATAAAATTCCCAACAAGAAAGTTCTGAATTAATTTTAACATTTAGCAGATGTTTAACAGTATCTAACTTTGAAAATTATATTTACAGTTCAACTCTAATTATCGATCAGCTTCAGAATCATGAATGCAATAAATATGTAAATAAATAAAAACATTTCCGACTACCACTAGAAATAGGCAGTTGACAATGAAGGTACAGTTTTAGTATAGCACAGATAAAAGGTTTGGAATCAAAATTTGGACAAATAAAATAAGCTACTTAGCTAGTTTACTGGTAAAAAGGTAATATCTAAAATATATCCAGTACAGTGTCAAGTCTCAACATAATTGATATCGAATATATTTAATGTTATCAGAAGTGGCTTTAAGGAGGCAGGCAAAAGGTAGATCAATGTGAAGAACTTTCACACAATATTTCAGGTTTTATTCCAAATATTTTTGCTTATAGAATAAATTATGTATTTTAGAGAATTTTTTTTTTATTTGCTGTTTACTTTTGGTGAGATTCATACTATTTCTGTGGATTATTGGATAATAAAAATTCATAGATAAAAGACAGAAGGACAATTGAGTTTCTAATTCATATATATAATCTTATTGGTTTTAAAAAATCAATCAGCACTATAAATGAAAAATTTACCTGCATTACTATATGTTTCCCATCAACAGCTCCAATGCAGTTTGGAAATTCCCACTCATTGTTTATAATAGTTGCTATTTCCCTCCACTTTTCTGTTGTGGGTGGTTTTAATACCACTGGAGACAAGTTATCCCATATAGCATCACACACCTGTCTAACTATTTTTGAAACTGTTGGTTTCCCAACACGAAACAAGTAGGAGATGCTGGTCATGGAATCACCACTCGCCAAGAATCTGGAAAATAATATAAACTTAAAATGTCAAAGAGAAAGATATATAATTATTCTCTTTCAAACATATAAAAATAAAAGATGCTGCCTTTCCAATAAATGTAATTAGGTTAGTTCTAATTTTGTATTATATGTTTGCTATTTATCATTCAGAATATCTTTATTGTAAATCATTTCAGCCAAGGAATTAAACAGATTACTTTACTGGCTTCTTTTTATTTCTATTACTGTCACTAAATATATGCAATAATTAATAGCATGCAGATTTTAAAAAAAATGAAAGTAACTATTTAATTAAATAGATTTATACATTGCATTATAAAATAGTTTTTTTTGATAAATATGAAAATAAATGACAAAATATGCTATGGAAAATAGAATTAAAAAATGAATTTTAAATAGTGAACTCTACTTACCTTATAGTAATAGCTAATCTTTCTTGTGCAGAGATGGGATTCCTGAATGAAGTGGCCTTCATTGTAATTCGTGGACCAACAACTGCTAGCAATTCATCAAATTTTTGCGGAGTCATCCGGAAAAAATTAAAAAATGACTCAGTATCCTGCAGTCGCATTTCGTTTATAAGATTTTGTTGCGCCCCTTGGTCTTCTCGATTTTGGTAAATAGGTCTAACCCACCATTTCCTTTCATAACCGCTCCGTTTTGCTTCCCGTTTCTTTGATAGTAAAAGACAAAACTTTTCTGCGTCTTACGTCTGGATCCATATCAAATTCAAAACAAACTACTCGCTTAGCGGGAAAAAATCAGATGTTCAGCGTACTAACAGGTTTTTTGGCGCCAAATATTACAGTGACACCTAGCGGTGGAAAATGAAAATATTCTACGGATACGCAGCAGTGGAAACGCTTCTACGGATTCCGTAGGCGTGTCTTCAATTGACGCAACGCGTTCTTACGCAGTAGTGGAAATGAGGCTTTACCGTTCGGATGGCAGGTTCTGGGTTTGGCGTCTACCTGGAGAACGTCTCCTGCCAGAATGCATTGTGCAAACAGTCAAGTTCGGCGGAGGTGGAATTATGGTCTGGGGGTGTTTCTCCTGGTATGGGCTGGGACCCTTGGTCCCCATTCATGGTAAGCTCAACTCCGATGCCTACTGCACTATTTTGGATGATAACGTGCTTCCTACGTTGTGGCAGTTTTACGGGTTGGACCCCTGTTACTTTCAGGACAATGCCAGTTGTCATGTTTCGACGTTAACCAAGGCTTGGTATGGTGCCAATGAAGTTCATCGAATGGACTGGCCTGCCCAGAGTCCAGACCTGAAACCTATCGAGAACCTCTGTGACGAGTTGCATCGCCGAATTCAGGGGTGCACTACCCGTGCTTAATCGGTGAAGGAAGTTCTATATCTTCTCCAAGCCGAGTGGAAGAAAATACCACTAACTGTCATACAAAGACTTGTGGAAAGTATGCCCCGGAGGGTCCACGCTGTAATTACCTCTCGTGGATGCTCTACCAACTATTGATTTTGAATAAAGTTAGTTTTTAGTCTATCACAGGTGTACAAATACTTATTGGTAGTCAGTGTATTATAAAAGATAAAACTCAAAAAGTGCGATTCCAGCAGGGCAAATATTAACCAATTAATATATGATTTTAAAGTTTGAGATTATATTCAGGGGCCGCACACAAATATTGAAAAGCGAAACATTTACATTTGTACGCGATTAAAAATAAAGTAGGCGAACATCTCCATTCAGAATGTCTTGAAACGTTTTGATCAATGTAATTTTTTAAAGGGATCATGCAATCTAGCGGAATTTGCGCTTTAGAAAACACTGGTAGGCTTTAGCATTGCCACATAGCTGACTCGTAACATTATTTACATAGTTAAGATAGAGCAACACGACGAACAAATATTAATTTTGAAGTCAAACAACAAAAATCAGCATTATATATCAGCGTCGTCAACAAAAATCAGCATCGTCATTTTTGCGGGTTCGCAACTGAGGATGATGGTTAGGTAAAATCATCGAAACTAGTCCTGCGAAAATTTGCAAATATAACGCTAATTTTTGTTGCTTGACTTCAAAATTAATATTATTTACATAATTTTAAAATGAAAAATTTGTCAAGTGTAATGAATTTTTTGTATCATTATTAGAATGTAATTCGACACTGATAGAAAAACATGAAATTATTATTAACGCATGTTTAATATTTGAAAGTTTACTTACGTGCAGATTTCTTCGATATACTATTTGTAACAAAATTAAAAATTAAAGAATGTTACAAAATTGTAAATGATCAGTAAATGGCATTTAAAGGGAAATTAAATTAAATATCTCGGTCAGTTTCGTAGAATCGGAGTCAAACATTTCATGTTTACTTTTTCAAAATAAGCATAAAATTTCCTGAATAAATAACTAATGTAGTAGATCTGGGAGACGTATAAAATTTAAATATCGTAATTTTTACGAAATTGAATTTTTTGAATTTAAACATTCCACAATATGAAAACATTAACATTTGAGTCGTTTAAAACATTCTTGTAACTGGAATTATATGTCTACAACCAACAGTTGAGAAATTAAAGGTGACGTAATGGCTTTTATGGAAACTGCATGTAATCTGGAAAGAATAAAGCATCTAGTATTACCCAAACTATAAAACAAATGGGAAGTACACCTCTAAAATTGTGTTCTGTACTGTGAGCTAGTGAAATGTGTATGATGCAAAGTAAACACTCCGTGCATATTTAACCGTATCATGAGATAAGCCATTAGATGTGAATTTAATCCATAAAAACCTAATACCATTCATGAATGCAAATGGAAAGTAAAAGAACTAATTACATTTAGTGTAAACAGCTGATACAGTTTTGATTCTCCTCCATTTTTCCTGATCTGAAACCTTTCATATACTTTGCATATCAAATTTTTTATAAAATTAAAATATGTTGTTTGAGAAAAGGTATATTCGTTTTTTACTTCCTGTACGAAGAACGTATTGTAAACCCAAAAAATTTCGTGTATCATATTTCAACGAAAATATCCATTTTGACCTCTATAGAATGCAATTTAACGATATTTTTGCGTGACATCTGTAGGTAAGGACAGAATAAAGGACTTTTCCCCCCAAACAAATTATAAAACTCATCTAAAATAGATTCTAAAGAGATTTTTTCCTGACGTTCGTGCGTACGTACGTACGTATGTATATATGTATCTCGCAAAACTCAAAAACGAGTAGCCTCAGAACGTTATAACTATAGGACTGTTATAACAGCTCAGTTTCTTTATTCTTATATGTTTGTAAATTGTGCATTTTTTGCTTTAACAATGATTGAATTATATCGTTCTTATCTTTCGATTAAGGTTTTTATGCCTTTCGTAAATCTGCACGTAAGATTTGTAGAATAATCAACAATTTAAAAGTTGCTTAAGTACGGTTAAGCCTAATCATTTTTTGCATTACGGATATATTTGTTTATATTTGAAACTTAGGAGAGTATTGGATTTGCTGCCAATCTACAGAAACTAAGTTTCGCAAAAACAAAGATAACGCCTTCTTTTATTATTGCGAATTAAAACATGCTTAATCCATTCTGGAATTTTTTTGAGGAAATAAGTGTTTAAGATTTACTTCGTAATTTTTAATGTAGATATTTTGAGTTTTTATGTATTTTGAACCGTCTGTGAAAAACTGTTTCTTTTTTTTATTAATCCATTCTGGAATTATCATTTAAGTATTTAAATTATCCCACATATTGACTGAGCATAGCGTCCACAATAAATTCAGTTTCTACACCGTCAGTGTCTTTTTACCGAGGGAGACCAAAAATAAAGTAGAAATTGTAATTTTAATAGAAAAAAAAAATTTTTGAATTGTTTTAACTGCATTTGGTATTTTATGTTCTATTATATCTTTCAATTTTTAATATACATATTGTGAGTTTTTATGTATTTTTGCCCTGTCACGAAATCAGAACTGAATTAATTATAGAAGAAATATATCTTTAATGAAGTTCAAGGAAATAAATAAGTTTAAAGGAAAGGCAGGAAAAAATGCGTATAATTTAATATTACATACGAGGAAGTCATGTGGTGGATACATTAGATTTTTTTCATGATTGTGTACGAAATCGTTTCGATTCAAATTTATAGCAGAAAACAAATTTCATTTTCTACATCTGAAATGTAAAAAACAAAATATTCTACTTCTGTTCTACGGTATTCACAATGTTATTTATAAATCATATTTGAGACAAAAAAGTTTTTAACAATCTAAATCGGGAGAGTCATTTAAGTTTACAACCAGTTACCATAATTTCCTGTATTAATCATTACGAGTACACCAGGTGTCACTGAAAGACAACAGTTGTTCTTTCTCGGCTTTCAATCCATCATGGTCTTCGACATCCTCATAAATCAAAACAAAATCTCTTATTCGGCAGCCCACATGGTGTCTCTGTCTGAACTTGATTACAGCTGCACTTTTACGTCAAGCCAGACTTGCGCTGAAGACAAAGAAAGGAATTAAGCCGACGAATTCGGTCAAGTCGGTTGACCCTTTCGATATTGGATTTAGAACTCCTCGCAAATCCCGTTTGCGGGATTAGGTGATGTCAAGAAGCGTCTTGGGATTGGCTGAATTTCCCGCATGCGCTTCCTCTACCAGAATGAATGTATTTTCTTTTCGCTTTGCGCCTTTCTATTGTACTTCTGTATGAGATTTTCTGGATGGAGAGGGTTGCCTCTTTTTATGTGTGTGAGTAAGAAAAAAAAATTTTTTTTTTTCGTTCTACGGTCTGATCTATTGCTTTAACTTCTTTCGAGAGTTATTGAATTTTTCACCGTGTTTGTTGGCTTCGCTTTTGAAGAACTTTTTTAGTGAAATGTTTTCGTATATTATTTTTTGCTGCTCAAGATATCAAACTTCGAAATTAATTACGTCTTGGACTAGATACGCCAAAATCTTTCAAACTTTAGCTTGTCGATTTTCAAGTATTAGTCATACACTTTTCATAGTTTTCCTTTTACTCACAAGTTTTTGCTTTTAAGACTTGAAATATCAATACAGTGTTGCACGTTTGCGCAAATGGTTAGCCGGATTCCTTTTATTTGACCTCATACGGTTGCTGAATTGTTCAACGATGAGTAATTTACTCAACGTCCTTTTCCTTGTATTGCCTGAAGCATCGCATATGCGCGCAGTCTCATATATGTGATGTGATAGCTGTGCTTAATATCAGACTGCCCAGAGAAAATTTGAATAGTCTTCTAAAAATGCGCCCTTTTATCTACAAATTTAAAACAAGTTCTATGTTTATGACCACAGATATTTCAATGTGTTTTGTATTATGTGTAACATATTTCCATACATCTATCAGCAAAAACTGAACTAAAGGATCTGATTTGTGAGTGATAAAATTGATTGATGACTTAAAATCAGAAAAATGGACTTTCTTCTAAAGATTTCTATAACCGCCCATAAATTTCTTTCCTCCTGGCTATAAATATTTGAGAGTATGCTATGCGTGTAAAAGTAAAGATTTATTCAAAAATAATCTGATACAAACACCAACTTTTTATGACTTCCTTGAAGGCATAAAAACCATAACCTGAACACAAAAACAACATATTTCAATCACTTTTAAAGTAAAAAATGCACAATTTACCAACATATAAAAAACTGAGCTCACCGTGTCGAGAGTGGGTATATATATATAAGATTGGCTGATTCTAACCAAAACGGGAGGTGCACAACCACATCTTATAGCTGTCCTATGTACAAAATTTCAACGTCCTAAGACTATTCATTTTTGATTTATAGGAGATACATACATACGTACGTACAGAAGTCACGAAAAAAAAATCTCACCCAAAATTTTCAGCGATTACAATACTTTCTCTACTTCGTACAAGGAAGTAAAAATCATCGATAAAATGCAATTGCTTACATATCTCAGAAGTTCAAATTAAGGAATTCGATGAAGCTAACTCGGAAACATTAAGCAGATCGAGAGCTGACATAACGATTTCCTACCACAAAGTAAAGAAAAGATTTCATTTCTTTTCGGCGAGAAATTGCAATCTTTTACTTAATGGCATTTAGCTTACCATTGTCATTAAACAAAAAAGGAAAACGAATCCGAATTACACACTACATGACCACTTTAGTCAAGTTGCCACAATTTGGCACAATATACCAAATTGCTATTTTTACCCGCGAGAGATTTGTGAAGATTGTTTTAATCGGCGATTTTATCCCTTGAAAATGATACAACAAAACTGCTCTCTCCTCTATTTACGAAAAAGAATATTCTATTAAAAATGGGATATTTAAACCAATTTTGGTGCGGTAGTCGGCGAATAAAAAATGATCTATTAATTGAATTTAAACCATTATGTATTTCATTCAGCGATTAACTTATTTCCATTAAATGCTATGCATATATCCGCTTTAGTAATTAATTGGCTTGATGTTTTTACTTCCTTGTACGACGTAAAAAGGAAGTATTGTGAAAAATTTCGAGTATCATTTTTCAGAGAAAATATCCGTTTTGACCGCCATCGAATGCAATTTAACAATGTTTTTGCGTGACATCTGTACGTAAGGACATAATAAGACTCTTTTTATCCCCCCCCAAAAAATTACAAAACTGATTTAAAATGGATTCAGAAGAGATTTTTTTCATGGCGTCTGTGCGTACGTACGTATGTATTTTGCATAACTCAAAAATGATTAGCCTCAGAGCGTTGAAATTTTGCATGTAGGAATGCTGTAATATATAGATGTGCACCTCCTGTTTTGGGTTGCAATCGGCCGTACCAAAAGTATTTATATATATATATATACCCACTCTGTTACTCAGCTCATTGAGCTCAGTTTCTTTATTCTTACATGTTTGTGTGCATTTTTGCTTTAAAATTTTTTTTTTCTTTTGTTTGTTTAATTTCTGTTATACATCGTTTTAGATTTATTATAGTATTTGAATAGAACATGTGGCAACGATTGCACAATTCTTCAAATGATATACATAAATTTTGTGCATTCTGAGTTCTAAAATGAATGAGATGTAACGCTGTTAAGTGAACCTAGCGCCAGAGTGTCACTACGATAAACAAATATAGTGAATTTTAAAGAGTGCATTTATTTTATTATGGTTTATGCGTTACCGACGAAGTAGATTTAATTCAATCCAATAAGTTTAAATGAAATGAAAAAATGCGTATAACTTAATATTCCGTACAAAGGAAGTCATGTGGTGTACACATCAGATTTTTTAAGAAAGCAACACTGATGTTCTTGAAAGTACAGCGTAAGCAACTAGAATAAGAGCTATTTAAAACAGAGAAAGATGCTAGAAGCAACGAAATTAGAGTTATTTCAAGAAAACTAGATGATTTGTTCAACAGCGAGACGAATGTAATTTAAACTTACTGATACTTTATATGTTACAATGATTTGCTAATTATAGTGAGATATATATTTTTAATTAATTAATTATGGATTTCGTTTCATAAATTTATTATTAAATTAATGTGCGAAAATAACATTTCAAAAATATATAATTTATCTTTTAATTATTTACTATCGATGTTAACTTTTTCGGATTATCATAGTTGCTGAGAGGGAAACGTACTAAACGGAATAAAAATGATGATAATAAAGAATGAAAAAATACCAATTTTAGCCGGATTGCAACTTCAACATTTAAAAGGTATCAGTTTTGAATTTTAATTTTAATTCTGCTACTAAATTATTGCTAATAATTTCAGCCAATTTTAATTTTAGAATTTAAATACAAAAGTAATAAGATATGCATTATAAACTAGAGCATGTAGTTATTTTTATGTCCCAAATTAATATATAGATTTACTGAACTTGCTTACGTTCCATAAAGTAACTAAACTGATTTCCAACGTCGTTCTATCTGAAAGAGCAATGCTGTTCAGAAATAAAAAAAAAATTCTAGTATGATTCATTGCTTAATATTCTTGCAAATTTGAAGACTTTTAGAAAATTATCTAAATCGTTTTTCATGTCAGACGAAAGATAATTTGAGAATTAGAGTAATTCTTTCAAATTTACATCGACAATCATTTTCCCACTGCCGAGTGTTCTACGGTATTTACATATAGTTAAGTGAACTGAATAATCATCATATAAAATAAGTAATTGTAGAATTAAATATATTTTTTAAATGATATTTAAATGTAGAAAAGCATTAGTTTTCTATGGTGTCCTCTGCCTGTACTTTTTCAAGCATAATATTGGGCCATATAAAAAGTCTTCGTGGGTTTGGGGGACATCCTTGAATAAAGCATTTCTTTATTGAAAATCGAATTTAATCACTCATATATTGACCATTATTATCTATGACCTTTTGCTATTTCTCGGGTAACTTCATGATTCCATCGGTGTAGCACTTCTGTGGTTCATCGTCGAAAAAATTGGCCAAGTGATTTTCAGCGACGCTTCCTTCGGCCAGTTTTTTACCATCAAGAGAGTTTTGCAGAGGAAACAAATGGCAGTCTGACGGTGCAAGTCCGGGCTATACGATGAATGCATAAAAACTTCCCAACAAAGTTTGGTCAATTTTTTCCAAGTCATCAAAGAAGAGTGTGGCCGTGCATTGTCATGATGGAACACAACTCTCTTTCTGTTAGCCAATTCAGGTCGCTCTTTCTGGATTGCTTAGTTCAATAATGGACAATTGTTTTCCAATCCCACCAAACACGCAACATAACCTTGCTTAGCGAAGTCCAGAATTTGAAGTCGTTTGTGGAGGAACACCAGCCTTTGACCATGATCGCTTGCGTTCGATATTCTCGTATTTCACCCATTTTTCGTCGCCTGTTATGATTCGCTTCAAACATGGCTCGATTCTTAAAAATGGTTTGGTTTTAGCAGCATTGCACTGTGGTATTCGGTCAATCAAATTTCTTTGCGTTAATTCATGTGGCTTCCCGAACATCGAGCTTCTTTTTGCAACCTGCTCTTTTCAAATGGTTCCAGACAGCATTGTGGTTGATGTTTAGTTCATCCGCTATTTCCTGACAGCTTGCGTGCCGGTCTTGCTCCACCAGTTGCAAAATTTCATCGACTTTCTCAGAGACTGGCCCAAAGCGATCATGCAAACCGCTCCGGGATCCTTCGTTCACTCACCGTACACTTCACAAATTTTTCGGGATGTTTTTGCAGCGTTTTTATCTTTTTTTACAGTAAAATACATCACATAGCCTATTTCTTCAAATATTTCACTCATTTTCAAATCAGTATAACTTTTTACACGAGCAATGAATTAGAAAACTATCTTTACAAACAATGGAAGCTGAATGTAACCTTTTAAGCACATGTTCGTTTGAGACAATCGAGTGAGTGTTGCCGGATATATAGGCTTCAACACCATCTAGTGGCAATAAACCGCGGAGACTTTTTATATAATGCTATGCACTAGGCTAAAAGATAATAATCACACTGACACATTTTTTAATTCTTATATAGGTATAGGCGCAGTAACTGAGCCTGTTCTAGAACGTTTTACTTTTGGACAAAAGGAGGAGTAGCGAGCCTAACTAATAATTTGAGTTTTCGTTCACATGATGAGTTAATTCGTTAATTAATTGCTTTACTTGATTTAGCAATATTTAAGCTTCTAAAATTATTATTGCTGAAGCCTTATGTAAATTATCAGCGTCATGAGATTTATGTAAGAATTAATATGACAGCTACCGTATTTGCTCGCATATTTTCCTTCCTGTCTTTTCAGCACAAGGTTCTGAAAACGTTTTAACTATTCGTGTAATATTTTCCTTCCTCACGCCGTTTAGAAAGCGAGCTCTTTAAGGTTTAAAAATGAACCCATCAACGAAGCGATTATTTTCGTCTTACTAATTAATTTTCTAGCAGAGTTTTGATTGCTTTTGTTCTGATTGTTAAAGCAATAATAGGGAAGTTCTTCAAGAAAACGG
Source organism: Stegodyphus mimosarum (assembly GCA_000611955.2). Lineage (NCBI taxonomy): Eukaryota > Metazoa > Arthropoda > Arachnida > Araneae > Eresidae > Stegodyphus > Stegodyphus mimosarum. The sequence continues at coordinate 131,495 of KK122451.1, read as the reverse complement.
AGATATGCCAATATCCGCGATGGTTGTGAAGATCATTGCACGGGGAGAGATGGTCTGATAGGTGACGAAGACGATGACAACTTATGCCGTAACAGACGACACAAATAGAACTTACCAGCATGAAACGATCTGAGGCCTAGGAATTAGCAGTTGACAGCAATAAGAGCCAATGAGATTCAAGAAGAAAATGCAGAATGAAGACACCCAACGAGACATTGTAATGTTAATTATTACCGGAAACTTTTAAGAATTATTAAATTATTATTTTTTAAAAATTATTTTAAATTATTACTGGATTCTTTTATACTACAAGAGCTACCGGTAGTTTATTCACGGATAATTCTCGTTTCTTTTGTTCTTGTTATAATCGTATCTTTCGGAAATTAAATTGATCAGTTTTCCCACTTTGCTTAGATTTTTGCTTTTAAAACTGCTATTTGAGAACAGAATGTTTTTAGATTTGCTGCCTATTTTGGTGGCAACAGTTCTTAGTTTGCAGTTCCTTTATAGCGCCATCATACGCAAAGCATTACTTTTTTTAGAATGCAACCTATTCTCGAAGGCAATAAAGGACGTTCTCCTGCCTTATTCCATGATTCTTTTCTTGTAACTATTGTTTTCTGCAATTGTATAATATTCACTTCGCACCTCCGGTAAAAAGCCGTTTCAAAAAAGGAGATTCTTTATAATTTTTCAACAAAGAATTACATGCCAAAACACGAGCAAGCATATTTTGCTTTGGTAAAGTATGGGCTACCTATACATCATAGCAGCTTACGTACCAAATTACCTTCAGATGATCACGTGCTGTAATTTTTGAAGTATTTAGACCATTTTATAGCTCCTCAATTGTATAGTGCAGATTTTCAGAGAACATTCCTTTTAATAGGCCCTTGTTCACTCTGGATGGTCATTCGTAACAGATATCATTTTCCAAGCTGCAGTTCCCATACTTAAACTTCTCAGACAGTGTCATCAGATACAGAACTTTGTCCATACATACAAAATGTTGTATGAGTAGTCTGACTAGTCTTTCTACTTTTCTAGGAAGTATTGTAATCGCGAAAAATTTCAGTTTTCATATTTCAGAGAAAATATCCATTTCCACTGGTCTCGAATCCATTTAATGATGTGTTTGCGAGTGTACGTGCAGAAAGAATAAGGACTCTTTCTTGCAAAACGCATGGCAAAATGGTTTAAAATGGAATAAGAAGAAATTTTTTCGGGACGTCTGTACGTATATACGTACGAACGTATGTGTGTGTGTATGTATGTGTGTATATATATACATATATACATTCATATATATACACATACATACACACACACGTTATATATATATATATATATCCACTCTGTTACTCCGCTGGAGGAGCTGAGTTTTTTATTTTTACGTTCTAATATATTATGCAATTTTTTCAACAAAAGTGACTGAATTGTGCTGTTCTTATGTTCCGGTTAAGGTTTGTTTTGCCTTTATCCTCAAGCAATAATTGTAGAATTACTGACAATTTAAAAGTTTAAGCGGTGTCAAACCTAACTCGGCCGCTATTTGTTTACATCTGAAAGTAGATTAGTGTATTAATTCTGTTGGTGTTATTATTGTATAATTAATATTATTGAATAAGGTATTTCTCCCACATTCTTCGCAAGCCTTCGTGGTGTAGCGGTCAGCACGGTGGGCGCGTATTCCAGAGGTCCGTGGTTCGCGTCCCGGCGAAGGCTTTGCTCATTTTTTGTCTCCTACTTCGAAATAACCTAATGTCTCTGCCACTATATTCAGATGAAAAATTCTAAGAATATATATATCACGCTGAAATAGCTATTAAATTTCTCTGGGAGTTTCGCAATTTTAGAGAGGTGACTGACAGTGTTTAGAAAAGCTATATGTATTAAGGTTTCTCTAGTAGAATTTTCACAATATTCCATCGGTAATCGAATTTCGAATAGAAAAGAAATCATCAATTAAATACTTTTCATTGATTCCAAGCCATATAGTGGCTTAAATTCTAAGCCATATAGTGTTGCTAAGTCTCCATCACAGAGAGATGCAGCTGCTTATTAAGCGAGCTATTTTTAACAGGGCAATTGAACTGCTCGCAATAACTCTCCAGAGAAATTAAGATTAATATTCCTCTGATTTATAGGGCTTGATGAAGTTACAACTTTTCCAGATGTCAAGGTTTCAAACGTAGATCCATTCAAGAAGGTGCTTATCCAGCATCGCTATGGTTCAGCGGGTATTAAGAGCAATATTTAGAGCCCATACTTGCAACATCTCTTATCCTTAACCAGTTGTATAATTGCAGTTAGAAGGTTCTAGAATTTTAATGTAATGTTATCCGGGTTACCGCTTTGCAGATTAACCAAGCCCAAACTGAAAATAATTACGTTTCCTTATTGCGGCATGATAGAAACATTTCTATCCCGAACCATAAGCAAAAAACAAACTGTGTAGGTGGAATACGAAAAGGAAAAGAAATACGCTTGGGTTAACAGCAGTTATAGTAGATGGAGTTGTTTACATCGATAGCAGTACCAATTTATTCTACATAAACTAGAATATATAAACAGTGTATTATATCAAAAAGTTCGTATCATATTTTCTGCGTGAGTTTGGACTGATGATATAGCTTTTTTTTTTTTTTTTTTTGTAAACTTTGTTCTTCAGTTGCTATTTTAGAAACCTTTGTTTCTTCCTTTCTCCATTCTTAATGATGTTTATGCTTCCATTATTTACGGTATGTCCATTTTGAGTTGAACACAGATTTTATTCCCGTAACCAAGTGAAATTATTCTCTACATTGAAACTGCTTAAAATGTAATGAAATTGATAATAATACTCTTCTGATAATTATTAGCCCAAAGGGGCAATTTGCCCTGAAGGAATATTAATTTCCATTTGCCATTTTGCTTTCAATCACTATAAATGTCGGTTCACTTTTCAAATTGCTCAAATTTTATCGCCCTGTGTTAATTTAAAGAAATTAAATAATGAAGATTCTCTATAAATGTATGTAGGTTTCTCGCATTGGGATAAAACAACGGTACATAGAGTCATCAAATTTTGAATAACGTAATATTCTACTGAATATGGTCATCTTTAAGTCAAATTTGGAATTTGTTTTATTATAGTTTTCATAGTTTATAACACTTTAACGAATTTTTGATTAACAAATTCAACGATTTCGAAGCGAGAAATGACAACACTGTACGAAAAAAAAAACATTTTTATCTCCAGCGCACGAGACTGTGTATCGGAAATTCTAAAGCTTTGCTCATTTTAAAATTAGTTTGCGATATTGCTGTTGAATTGAATTTTATGGTTTAAGTGCGAAGAATATGATATTTAATAAGTAAAGGTAACATGCAAAGCGTTAAAAAACGTCCCTTTGGGTAATGAAAAATCTTGGAAGCTTTCAGATTTTTTTTTATTATGGGCTTCTCTTATTTGCTGTGTTTTCAAAATTGTCTTTGGATTAACCACAGTTATAAGCTAATCGTGGGTATCATCCCTGGTATTGATCCAATTACCTGAGAATTGACTGTAAAATATTTTTAGCTGTCGAGGATCAAAAGAAAGAATTTTATAGATAACTGAAGAAAAATCTTAGAACCAGAAATAATATAATTACTTAGATAGAGTTAAGATATTTAAAGAAATAACCGTTCTTATAAATAATCTGGATGCTATATATGGAAAGTAACACGGGAAATTGATAAACTTTCTAACTGGCATGCTTATTTGAACAAAGTATTTATTTCAATTACCCTGGTTTCCCACGCTATGCATCATAATAACCTATAAGGTATTTCTCCCACCTTCCAGTATGCGTTCGTGGTGTAATAGTCAGCACAATGGGCGCGTATTCGAGAAGTCCGATGTTCGAGTCCCGGCGAGGGCATTGCTCATTTTTCATGTCTTCCGGCTTCAAAATAACCTAATGACTCTACAGTGGCGCCCGAACTAAAAGAGACGGTGGATGTTGATTCTTCACCACCAGAATTTAGTTATTGGGTCCCCTAATCTACAGTCATCCTTTAAAAGGGGAGTATATAAGGCATTTCTCCCGTCTTCTATCATGCCTTCCTGGTGTAATGGTCAGTACACTCGGCGCGTATTCGAGAGGTCCAAGGTTTGAGTCCCGGCAAGAGCACTGCTCATTTTTTACATCTTCCGGCTTCAAAATAACCTAATGACTCTAGAAACTAAGAAAATGCAATGAATAAAAATTTAAACTAAGAAAATGAAAGTGACAGAAAAGCGAGTTTTTAAGGAATTCAGAAACATATTGCTACTACTGGATCATGTTCTGAAGAATGAAGCAACTTTTATTCTGATGAAGGCTTCGCCAGAAAGGGAAACTATAATACATTAATTAATATATATGTATTTATGTAAGAGTCTCATATATTTGGGATTTATTTTTCGTCGATATCACTTCCTTTTCTTAGACTTTCGATGTTGAAGAATTCGATTCAGAGTTAGATTTTGGACAATGACTATCCTTGCATCATTACATTTTGCTAAATTAAGAAATATTCCTTAAATTTGCGAGGGTGTCCTGTTTCATTCTTCAGTCACTGCAACTGACATTTACTTGATTACAAAATCAGATGAACAAATATTTTCTCTAATTGATCACCTACCGAACTGCCATTCATCAAGCATTATTAAACCTTATAATTTACTGTCATATTTGATTTCATTTAATTAAATCCTATTTGATTTTTTTCTAACAAAATTCGTGGGACTTGTTAATTTTTGAGACGATTCAATTCGTGTAAATGATGGTATTAGGATTTATTCAAAATTATTTTCGCAGTTTAATTGAAAGGGCCTATTGAAATTCATTTGCAAAGAACGTTGGATTACTTATTTAAATAAGCTCTATCTCTTTGTTTCTGGATTTTTTCAAAGTTCTTTGTTTCATAAATTTTCAATTAACTTCTTCTGTTTAGCTCATTCGTCAGGGTTTATTGATTATGAGTGGCAAGTATTTTACTTCTTGCTTCTGTTCTGGTTGTCTAATATGTATAAAGCTTATAAAATTCCTGGTTTCTCATAATTTCGATTTTGCTAAGAGCTTTGACCTGCTGCTTTCTGAGGTAGGATCTGAATAGAAAATGAAGCCATTGAAGCTGCGGTTCTGCAACATACACAGGATTCTTTTGATGAAATGTACGTTTTGCTAGTTTCTTTGCCATTAATTTACATGCTATTTTTATTACATTTTACAAAGAAATAAAACAAAATAATCAAATTTTAATTTACAAAGTTATTCCGAGATCTGTGACAATTAACTGATGGACGTGCGAGAAAGCCACTGACAACAGTTAACAAAAATTGACCTTATGTCGTTTCACTAACTGTACAGTACTTTCATGCTAAATTGCCGCGATATGTCTTACTACTGCTACTTTATACAGTTACTTCACAGAAAAGAGGTTATATATGTATTCGATATTATCGGGGTATTTTAGAATTTTAGAAATATATAAAAAAGATTAATTTAAAGTTCAAAATACGATAAGGCATTAAAAAGATCTTTTTTTCCTCAAATGGTATTAAAACGTTCTATAAAGCATATTACAAAAGATTCAAATAAATGTGAAAAGGAAAAAGCCCTTTTTAATACTATAATACTATAAAACTAGACAAAGTGTAGCCAACATTCGATAACATAGAGCTTATAAGCTAAGAATTCTTTCAATTTTTAAACATTTTTCCTGAATGCAGAAGAGTTCTTCAGAATCATAGCAAATGGCCATAAATATTCGTATAATACAAGGAAATTATTCTCCCTGCTTTAAAAGAAGATAACAACTCTTGCATTATAACCTTAGGTACATTTGCAAGCAGTCATATATTAAAAGACATAATAAAAGCAGTATATCTTTCGGGAAAAAAATAATAATTTTGCTAAGATTGCGGGACCCATACTTATCACTTGGACGTGGACGTTACGATTATACCCCCCATCAGAGTAGTAAACTTCCCAACATCATCTCGTTTTTATAGATTCTTAAAACATGATTTACAAAAGGTTTGCGTCAATGCATCAATGGTACTAATTATTATTATCCGGACTGGCTGATCTGGATCCTGCGATGACATGATGATCGAGATTGATGAAAAACGAGAAAATCTATAATGACAAAATTTACGCAGTCTTTCTATAGCATTAGTTTTTATTCTACGCGTTCATTAGATGCTATACACGCACTTATATGTCCTGGGTTTACCTTTATCATCCCTTTATGATCATAGATTGAATGAGCCGAGGAAACAAAATACAAAAGGAATAACAAACAAACCAAAAATGTCATTCTGTTAAATTACATCAGGGCGGTATTAAGACTATCAGGGCCCTTGTCACACAGATTTTCCAATAATGGCGTAGGTCTTCGCTTTGTAAGTCTAAGCGATAATCGTGCCCTGAATTACGTACGAATAAAGCAAAAGTAGTGCGTCGGCACTATGATAGCCCTTCATCCATTGTATATTCAGGAATAGTTTTCGTTACTTACGGATAATGGGAACTTAATATTTATTAGTAGCGTAACTTCATCTGAAAAAAAAATTTATCAAGTAAGCTTTTATTTGAAACTCATAATTAAGAAATTAAAAGTAAAAAATAATTTAAAGGAAACGTTTAAACTGAATTTAATTTCTCTCGACAAATATTTCTTCGCCCCAACTCTACAAGTGTACAAAATATGTAAATTTTTAATATGTTAAACACACAATAGGATTTATTCCCAATCATAAATGTAACCTGAGTCAGATACAGATATCACTTACACCTTGCATTCGACAAAAAAAAATTTTCTTATAAGCTGAATTTGATTTCTGTCGACAAATATTTCTTCGTCCCAACTCTACAAGTATACAGAAAATGAAAATTTTTAATATTTTAAACACACAATGGGATTTATTCCCAATCGGGCTCTCCCGCTGCATGGGTCTTTTCGACATTTTCTGCATAGAGAATGTAGATGCATACGTGAATTAAATCGCTGAACACTGGTAGTTCTGTCCAAATTTCGAATCCCGGCGAACAAGCGGGCGCAGCCCGCTCAGCTGGCAGGTTGCCCGCTAGTTCGCTTTATAAAATTCACCTGCAATTTTGTACCGACTTTGATCAATGTCTAAAGTTCATGGCTTATACTTTTGTTAATGCAATTCGATTATTAGTTTCTTATTTAGGTGCCGACACTTTTATTATACGTGATAAAAATTGTAAATTAATTTTATAAAAATTATTTAACTTATAGTTCCTATTAAAATTGTGATATTGCTATTGAATGCAATTTTATGGTTTAAGTGCGAAAAAAGTCACATTTAATAAATGAAGGTTAAAAAAGATCCCTTTAGGCATAATGTAAAATCTGAGGAGCTGTCAGATTTGTTTTTAAATTTTTATTATTATTTTACTTTTATTTTTATTTCTTTTTTTTTTTTAATTTTCATCTCTCAATGGCATGTTATTAGTCTAATTATTCGAGTCAAAATCCATTTTTTGACAATCAATAATCACTCTTCTACTTCCTAAAGTTGTTTACATAAAATGATCGAAAACATATAGCGAGTTTGTCGAAAAATTAGATATCACGTTAAATCCTTTTTTGTCATTTCCAAGTCATTTAAAAATTTTTCTTCTCCACCCTAAGTGCAAACAGTAAAGTTCTGAGAACTTATAATTTACTCGTTAAATGAGGCCGTGTATGAAAAATAGTTTCAAGTTGTAAAAAAATGTAAATCGAATTTTGAAAACTTCGATTCACAGTATTATATTGTCATCCATAAACAGTTGTGTGTGCTACATCTTTCACTAATTTAAGAACATTTTGGGGAAACTTTACTTCTTTTTTTTGTATCAGATTCATTGATCAACAACTTTTGCACCTGCCAAAAGAGTATCTTTCAGAAAATTTGGAAAAAATATCTTTCTCAAAAAGGCTAAGGGAAGAAGCGACTATTAATTAGTTTTATAGTCTGTGAAAACTTACAAAATTTTGAGATGATGTTGAAATTTTAGAATCATGAACTACGAAACGTCGAAATAATTAAGTGAAAGCCTCAGAAATGAAGTTAAAAATTGATATTAATTTTGTACAAAATATTTTTTTCCGCTCTATCTGATGATGCAAACAGCAAGTTTCTCTTGTTAGTTAAACGAAGATACGCACAAAAATAATTTAAAGATAAATTTAAAAAAAAATCTAAATCGAACTTCACAACATTACACTGTCAGCCACAAACAATGTGAGTACAAAATTTGTATTCGATAGCTTATCAGGAAGTAAGTTAAAAACTGATGATATTTTTCCACCAGTATCTCAGACACAATGAGTGAACTAAATAAAAACTTACAGATACAGATAAATACAGGCGTGAAGGTATATAATCCCATTCAACATCGAAAAATAGTGATTTATAAAGAACTATTTAAAGCTCAAAGGGGTGTAACGTAGTGGGCCTCCTCGTTGCGCACCCAGAGTAACGCTGAATCCACTACAGCTGTAGAGCACGAATCCATGGAAAACAAGAATTTGTGTATATTGTATTGGAACGCAGGTGTCTTTATGCAAAGAAGGTCGAATTGTAAAGTAGAGTGAAACAGCTGGAAGTTGGTCTTTTTTCAATTGCCGAGGCCAATATTCATGAAAAAGATAAAGAAAAATTTTAATTAAGAACTACTCTATGTATTTTTTAGAAAAAACTAAGCAAATATTTACAACTCAATATTTTAATTACTAAAAGTTTTTCTAAAATGCCATAGTGTTTACAAAATGTTCTGCTCATCCGTTTCATTTTCGCTTGACTTAAATATTATAAGTAAAATGCAATTATATTAAAATAATAATTAATTAATATTAATTAATATTTAAATGAAATTAGGTCACATATTCGAAATTATTTTAGACTCCACATTGAAGGGAGAAATTGATATACCAAAGAATTTTCTGTTGAATTTTTTTCTTTAATTTGTAGTATTCAGAAAATGTTTTAAAAGATGTTGTTGTTCCCATAGGATGTGACATGTGTAAAATTAGATATTCTCAGAAATTAGTTCCTGTACGAAAAAAAAAATACTTTTTAAGGAGGCTCGTACGCCTTAAAATCCTTAAGATATTCGAATATGTTACTGTTACAAGAATTGGGATAACTTATTTATTTTAAAAGCAATGACTTCCAATGTTTTACAACTGACTGAATAATATAGCTGCTTGGGTAACTAGTAACCAGAAAGTTTGTGTTGCCACAAATATTTTATAATTTAATCTGCTTTGTTAAAAAAATTTCTATGCGTTCATTTCATGTTTCCACCTTGCGCGCACAGTTTAAAACATTCTGTTGCATAATTTAATTCCATATTTAATATATAGCTTTTATAACATTTAAAAACTACTGTGACCCAAAATTCCTAAGAATTTCACGTTAAATTCTTATTTTACTTAGAGTTGAGTTTATAAAAACGTATTTTATAAAAACAATCTGTAATGTTTTCATACACAAAATTTTTTAATATTAAAATATTCATCAGATTTTTGGTTCAGTTAGAAGATAGTGCCCATATAAAGAATTCTGTAAAATTTCAAATAGGTACCTTTAGCCATTTTTAAATATCATGCGCGCAAGGCGGAAACATTACGTGAACGAATAAAACATTTTGTGACAAAGCAGATTAAATTACATTAAAAATATTTGCGGCAAGACAAACTTTCTGGTTACTAGTTCTCAAAGCAGCTATATTATGTAATCAGCTGTAAAAAGTTGGAAGTAACTTCTTTTAAAATAAACAATTTATTCCAATTCTTGCGACAGTAGCAAATTCAAAGATCTAAAGGTTTTTAAGGTGTACGAGCCCCCTTAAAATGGCAAGAAAATTTACAACATACTTACGTTACCCAACTATCTAATAATAAATGCCGGAAGTTTAACACCGGAAAAGAAAAGGAGCTATAACAATATTTAACTCCCATGTTCATTTAGTTTGTAGAATCGCATACTTGCACCAACTTTCGAAATGGAGCCCACATGGGTCTTTTGGTCAGCCAAGAGTCTAAAATGGTCTCTAAACTTAACGATTTCTCTATTACAATGATGATACTAAACTTCTCTCCCAAAGGTAGACCTTCCTAGCTAGCAAAGCGAATGCTCGGCAACGCGAGATTTTTTCCACTGTTCAGAAAGAAGTATAACGATACTTATGAAAAGAATAATAATAACTAAAGAAAAAAGGCGTAATCCAAAAGTAATGCAAAAATGAATATTCTATTATCGGTACAAAATATAGATTTTTAAATTAGAATAATAAATTTGTTTACTGCAGTAGTTGTGATTAACTTAATACAAATGATTTTTTTTCGAAAAGCAATCTGTATTAATTTTAAAAGTCTGCATTATTAACTGATAAATATGTAATTAATAAAGTATAGTTACAACACTGTTATGTGATTACATCATATTTTAAATACAAGTGACTAAATGTAGTGACCGTACTATGGTTTTTCTATGATTTTAAAGTAGGACTAAATCAAGAAGCGTGTCTGTAACGTCCAAAAGTAACATATGAAAATGAAGCTCCATCTTATGACACTGCATTCAGATAGCTTACAGAATTTCGCAGAAAGCGAAATTCTCTTCTGTAGGAAGACCTATGTCAATTTTATTTCTAGAAAATACGTCGGCCACACCAAAAATATTAATCAATATAACTATTAAATAATGCAGAAGGAACTTAATATTAGATCCGCAGCTGTACATAAGGAAGAACTGCATATGAAAAAATTAGTTTGTCATTGGGCTCCCCACAGTTTAACAAAACATCAAAAAGATCAGTATCAATTGATAAAAAGGATCAATAGATCAATAAAGAATCAATATAGAATCAATAGAATCAAACACTAAAAACCTACCAGAATCAGTAAAGAAACCTAAAATTACATAATGAACGTGAACAGTGCATTATTTTTTAAATTATAGTTGGTAATGAAACGTGTGTAGCTTTTTTTTTTAACTTTTCAAACATCAAGAAAGTGTAGTTCAAAGATAACTCGAAAACAACAATGCGGAAAAAGTAGCGAGCAATGAAAAAAGTAATGTATATGGTTTTCTTTAGAAGTACAGAAATGGTTAAAGGGATAGAATACAGTTACAGATAATTGGTGCGTTATTAAGTGTTTTTCGGAAATTCTTCAAGAAGTGAATATTGAAAGGACTCATGCAGATACTTTATGAGCAACACTGATAATGATTTCTTGAATAAAAATATCAGAATGACAGGACATCCACCCTGTTCATCTGATCTTACTATGTGGGACTTTAAGCTGTTTTTTAATCTAAAATAAAATTTATATGGCTGTCATTTTCATTTTGATGATACGATGATGAAACTATAAAAACACCATTTTCATCAATTCCAAAAATAAATGGCTTGAAGCATTTAATCTTTAGAAAAATCACCTACAAAAGTGAATTGACGTTGGAGAGAACTATGCTTTGAACATTCCTAAGATTTGGTAAATTTAATTTGCGCTATACAGCTGTATCTGAAAATTTCAGAGTGTGAAAGTTTTCAATTCATGTTTACTTTTGCCGCATTAGACGAAATGTTCTAAAGCTTTTACTCCGACTGAAGTTTTTCTGATAAAGTATTTGTTAAAACTAAGATTAACAGATAATATAAAATGTCATAAGCCTACCATTTTATTCAAGTAAAAGTAATTGTAAGTTATCAGTGGCGCACCTTAAGTTAACGAAATAATGGAAATGAAGCTTACAGTCGGATTTGTGAATCAGCGTTACTCTTGGTTTTCAACTAGAAATGGATTTGTGAGAATTCCAAAATGGCCATATGATGGCAGTCAGGAGAAAGGAATACAATTCCTTCGATACTGCAAGATTTCTGTTGTTGTTAGTGTTCTCGAAAAACAGATTTAAGAAAGGAAAGGCATCTATAAGCCATGGGCCGGCTTGACCCATCTTTTCTAGAGGTTACTAAAAACTACAACAGCAGTATGAGTGCATGAGTCCTCTGATACGAAAGAAAATGTTGACAGACTACTCAGAGGTAATTTTAAAGCTGGTTGAAGGACTAATATGCCCAAAATAAAGTATATCAAGCCATATTGAAATTATTTAGCAACATGGTATTTCTAGTAGCCTTTCAAACTGCACCTTATATCAAAATCGCCTACATGTGTATACTAATTAGAAATCAGCAAAATGAAAGAGCAAAAGAAAATCGCTTGTTTCAGTAAAATAGAATGCAGATAATTCGGTGTCAGCGATGCGTACTTCAGAACCAGATGCGTCGAAGTACAGAACTAAATTGTAAGGAAAAATTCAATACTTGGATGGGGGAAGGGACCAGTTATTGACTTGTACAGAAATTTTGCATTTTTATTTATTTAAACATCAACGGGTATGGCTTTCTTAGCACCTTCATGGGAGTTATATTTTCTTCTAAAATTGTCCATGTCGGTAGAACAAGCAGAACGCCAAAATATCCATTTTTAAAAGGTCATAAAGTCTTCCAAATTATAATTATAGAAATATTTCCTCAGATTTTGATGTTCTAAACATTTCTTCAGACTCGTGATGTTCTGGACAGTAATCCAACGAAACTTTTTTGGTTCTGTTGGAACAATACAGTTGGTCTACAGCGGCAATATAATATTATAAAGGGCTATCTTTTCTAATGTGCTGGTTACAGCTATCAAAAACTAAGTTCCTACACCTTGAGAAAAACGCCATCTCAGTCATCATCGAAATATCAACAACCTAGTAGTGAATGTCTTGATGTTTATGTCTCTGCAATATTCGATATGTACAGTAAGAAAAAGTAGAGAAAATGTTGAACATTTAGTTCAGAGACGAAGAATTCATTTTCAGCTGATTAACCGTTCATAAAAAGTTGGAAAATAATATTCCAGAACGCAAAAGCAGTTACAGTACAACACATTTTGACTACACCGTATATGCCAAATGTTTTAAGGAATGCTATATCGAATATTTTATCCGAAAGCATATTTCCAATTGCAAGGCGTTGCCTAAGCAAAAGATTTAGGTTGATAGTAACTGCGCTCCGATTTTTTAATGTCAATTTTAAAATAGAAAATTCTAAGCATTGCGATGCCTGAGCTTAGTAATTCGTTTAGATCTTAATTTTCGAAACAACGGTTTTTCCATTTCTGTTTTAATGAAGATAAATATTTACATTCGGATTTAAATCTCATGCTTCTTCCGCTTTGCGTAAGTTAACAAAAAATTACATATCAGAAAGCACTTAGAAAGATTATGATGTAATCAAAATAAGTTAATTATGATACTTAATAAATAATTATCACACAATTTTAATCAGTCAATAAGACTGTGATAGTTTTGAATCATGAATGCATTGTGATATCATTATGTCATCGTTTCCTCAAGTATCTGCCTAATGTTTTCATTTGGTATCTTTGTTACAAACTAAGTCGTTGAAAGCACCGAATCATAAAATTTTGCAATTGCGTTTATTAATTGTTTTGTTTCTGAGCTTCTTCCAATAATCATTGCAATAAATTATACAACTAAAAGACATGACAGATTTCTGAACGCATATAACTTACTTGGTTAAAAGGCATTGAAAACTCTGCTATCTGACCTTTACAGTTTGTTTGATTCTTCTCATAGAACAATTAACTGTTATCTTCAATGCTGCAATTGTGACAGGAGATGTCATTTTTGCCGACTACATTCAACAACAAATGAAACATTTGAAAAGTCTTTCGATGGAGAGAATGGCCTCGGGAACAGAACGTGACGATTGCCGAGGAAACGGATTGCCTCTAATTGGAGAACACTCCGCACTTCAAAAACCGAATGCATCAGCACTCAATCGACTTTCCTTTGTGGAGCTCGGGACCTCAGTGAGAGGGAAAATCGCTCCCGTTCATAAAATTAAAAGTAGCTGGTTAAAAAGCAAATTTAATATTCTATTTTGCTTGTTGCATCCATAATTACGCTTATTAACTAAAAGCAGCTTTTTCTTAGCTTACTGAAAATAATCTTATTCTTCAATAATGAATAATCTGACTAATTCCTCTTTCCTTAGGTAGTTGTTACTTGCTCATTCATTTTTTTAATTCTTTCTGTTATTCTGTGCTCTTCCTTTTCAGCTTTACATACGTAAATTCAGCTCTTTTTATGAACATTATTCGGTGAAAATTACCATAACAACATACCGCAGTGTTACCGTGTAACAACAGGCAGTGGTGTTAACAGTTATATATAAAGTTAAATTAACTTTCTTTGTTGAAAATAGCTTTTATTCATTTTTTTAAAGCTCATTTTATACACAACCATTATTTATGTTTTTAAAGCTGATTTCGATTAAAGTTCAAGAATTTTTATCTGCACTCAAATGCATAACTAACGTACGAAAAATTAAGAATTTAAGTTTTATATAAAGAAAATGTTTAGTTAAGTAACAGATGAAAAAAAAAACGTGAGGGCAGCTTTGTAAATCAAGCATGCTGTCATTATATATTTGATTTACAATTGCAACACATGATTGTTTATGCACGTTATTTAAATTTTAGTTTATAAATTTAAGCATCATCTATGCATTACTTAAGGATTTTGAATTGCGATCTACTGCTTTTCGCTAAGGAATACGTATGCTTTAGTTCACCGTTGATATACTTCTGAAGACAAAAAGAGTTTTGTTCGGCTAGTCTTCTTACTTTAAAATAGAAACTTCAAAACCATAGCAAGCCTCCCTTCATTTGCAGTCGAAAAGTGTATTGGCATAGACGCATAGAGGGAACTGAGGGATTTTAGCAAAGCAATTGTTGCGACCTTTCTTTCGCAACAAATGTTACCGTGGTTCTGAGGCATGGTTTGAAGCAGGAGGGAATGGCCTTGAATTTCAATATCAATTTATAAACCATTTTCCAGAAACAGCGATTTTAAATGTAACATATAAATATAAATTAAATAGCTATAATATTGTGTACAAGTTTAAAGATAGTGCATGTAATCTAGTTGATAAGTTTTATAATGTTAAAACAAAGGAATGGCACAAAGCATTACTTCTCTATCTTCTAAAGAAATCCAATATTCCCTATCATCACAGCGAAAGCAATAACATTTTCTTTACATATAATGTTTCTACTGTCTTATCTGAAATAGATTTTCAAAAAAAAAAGTCTGTAATTGGACATAATGCTTTATCACTCTGAAAGTGTTTGGCCTTGTGTACTCCTCTTTTATTATTGTGTTCATCGAGCAAAAGAAGTAGATTGACTTGATCACGATGATTATTAAAAAATACTTAAATTTAAAATTACATAGAACTGAAGCTGGAATTATTTGAAGTGAAAGGAACTCATAAATTTTAAGGGATAATCTGCTGTGAATCTTCCTTCATAGCGAACAGGTATTTGTCTGACGTCCTCAGTGTCTTTGTCTTCAGCATGTCAGATATATATACTGACATTTGTTGAGGAAAATTCAAAAGAAAATAAAATTATGTTTAGAAAGTATTTTTTAAAAAAAGAAAGTTTTTTTTTTAAAAAAAAAACGTTTTTACACTCTTTTGTAAAAAGAAAAATAAAGCTTTAACCCAATGGGTTTTGAAATAAGCTTTTAAAAAAATGTTTCAATTTTTTAAAGAAAATCTGTAAAATGTAAATTTAAGAAAAAAGAAAGTATTCAGTTTCAAATCATGTTCGAAGCAAACCTTTATAAAAGTATTTGTCATGTATATTTCGTATTGCTTACAATTGTTCAAATAAGTATTAAATAAAAGAACCTACAAAATATAAATTTAAGAACAGGCAAAATTTATTAAATATAATAAGAGAAATACTTAACTCAAATAAAAATTAAATTTCTCAAAGAAGCAGTTTTTAATTATTTTTATTAAGGTTATTGTACTAGTTATGGAAATCAACACTGTATCTGCTCTCAGTTTGCCATGGAGTAATATAAATTCAGAATTTTTTTTTATAAAACTTTACTTCGAACGGGACTTGAAATTGAACATGTTCTGTTTTCTTTACATGTAGAGGTGTGTATAAAACCGCTGAAATTAATAGCTCATCCCTAGTTCGATTCTTGGCATGGTTTTTCTTGCGCGTATTTTTCTCCATCTATAACATAAATAGAGTCAGCTGCCTGCAGAAAGTCTTTTATGAAGGCATCCATTAAAGTTACATAGTTCCTGCGAGTAGTAATCAGTTAACCAAAGAATCAAATTTCTCTGTCGTCAAATAATTATTCTATTAAATGGGCAAAAGATACTGTTGTTGTTGTTGTTGTGTCTATGATAAAGCTTATTCAAAGAGTGCGATGGGCGAAGATGACAGCCCTGACCAATCTGAAAAATGTTATCATCGTAAAGCTTCAGTCTCTTAAACAAGACTCAATTTTTTAACAATTCAGCAATAATGGCTGCCAGTCAAAAAATGCGTGTAGTTGTCAGTTTTTGTCCGGGCAGGTATTACAGTTTCTATAGGTTTTCCTACCCACTTTGTCAATTTTCAGTCCTCTATGATGGCCAGTTCTAACTTGGCTATGGTTTTAATTATCAGTTCGATCTCTTTTGATGCTATGAAGCTGGTGCTTTATTGGAATTGAATGTTCCTTAAATCTGTAATTGGCCATGGCATTTGTTTCCGAGAGGGTGACATTTACGTTATTATTATTGTTACCTGCGTTCTCGTTACCTGTGATGCTGACATGCACTGCCAACCATTGAAGAATATTACCGTATCAAGAGATATTATCTTATTATTTTATAATTTTCCTCTACATTAGTTTCGCAACCGATAATTTCTGCGTGTTTAAACACACAATAAACATGTTTAAACACAACCACATATGTATAAGCATAACCGATAATTTCTGAGTGCTTAAAAACATAGTCAAGAATTGAAAAATGATTTGCAATCCTTCAACATAATACACTTTAGTAACAATAACGTTTCCAAAAAAATAATTTAAGAATAGCTTTTTGTAATGGAAACTTAAAATCTCAAAGTTTTAAATACATTTAAAAAAGAGCAGCTCTTTCTATTTGTAAGAAAGATGTAGTTATTAAAAAATTAACTAATCAATTTTTATATTATTCATGTTACTTGGGTTTTGGCAAGAAATATCAAATATCCATATTTTAAACAATGGAAGTTTATTGTAAATTCACTTAAGCGGGAGCCTCTCGGGGCCTCAGTCCAAGCAAGAAGAGTCAAAACGCTGCATTATTTATAAATTTTTGAATCACTCTCAGAGATGAAAAGAATTTAAAAATTAATTATCTTGAAACTGTAAAATCATATTTAACAAAAGTAGCTTTATTTGTAGAAAAAATAAAATAGAAATAGTGAGTCAGAAATAGTGAAACGCTCTTAGTGAGTACTTATTCTTTGCTGTGTCCACTGCAGTTTTAATAAAGAATTTTCCTGCCAGGAAAAACAAAAGAAGTGAAGCTTAGAATGGTAGGTTGAAGGAAATTTAAAGCCTTTTCCCGTCCTCGAGCTTACACCGAAAGACGTTCACAACCCCATTGGCTGATAGCCGCACAACCACTGAAAGGGATTTTCTTTAATCCTTCTTTCATTTCATCCTCGGATATGATCCAACTCACCCCCATTTTCACCCCACCCCTCTGCGTGTCCATTATGGGATACATAGAGATTTTCGGTTAGGGAAAATATGAGGGAAATTCTAGGACATTTTTAGTTTGCTTCTGATGCAATCGCTTCTTCGTACTTTATTTAGTTGGTGGTGCACCGCAGATAATTTTATCAATCATTTACACTTCGTAATTTTTACTCTTAGTGCTTCAGAATATAATAACAATAAAATAATATAGAACAATAAAAGTCACAAGTTTTATGCTTGTGTATTTCAAGTATGTTATTCATGAGAAAGAAGAAGCAGATATATAATGCATATTTTAAATTTAATGGAACTAAATTATACACAATTTTCAAATACATAAAAAAAAAGAATGAAAGTTTGAATCTGAATTTTACATGCATTTTAATAAGCAGAGAGCAAACTATATGTGTAGCATTCTGGATTTCAATTAATTCCTAATACAACATTGTAAATTTTATGTTGCAATTAAAAATACCAAATTGCCACAAATCTTGACCATCCTCCTCTTAAAGCTGCATTTTTGGAAACTGTATCATTTATGACTAAACTTTTAAAATAAAAAAAACAATGTTTTTAGCCTAAAGGGGTAATTTGCCCATAAGCGCTATTGATTTTTTTCAAATTGTTGCCACCAAATATTAGAGCCCTGCATTAATTAAATAATGAAGAATCTGTCTGAATGTATATATGTTTCTCGCATTTTCAAGAAACAATGGTACCTAGTAACAGCAAATTTGAATAACTTAATCTTCCACTCGAATATGGGCATCTGGAAGCCCAAATTTGGAATTTCGAATTTGTTTTATTATCTATTTCATATTTTACTAAAAGTTGAATGAATTTTTATTAATCAATTCAACCATTTAAAAGTGATCAATGGCAACACTGTATACAAAAAAATATTTTTATCTCCAGCGCGCGAAACTGTGTATCGGAAACTCTAAAGATGTGCTCTTTTTTAATATTTTATGATAGTGCCTTTGAATTGAATTTTATGGCTTATGTGCGAAGAGCATGACATTTAATAAAAAGAAATAACATATAAAACATTAAAAAAAACACCCCTTTAGGGCGTAATACAAAATCTGAAATCTTCCAGATATTTTTTACTTCTTTTTAATAAATAAAATTTGAAAGCTTTCAGATTTCTTTTACTTCTCTTTTAATAAATAAAATTACTTTGCGTACTAAGTGTTTCTCATTTCTGTACTTAGATACATTGACGATGACGCGGAATTATCCTACAATTCCTAATGCCAAGTTTGGATCAACTTTATGGTAAATCCTAAGATATAAGAGAATCGTCAGCTTGACTTCCTTCGCTGAAGCTTTAAACTGTTTACTAAGCAATATATCAGTAATTCCCAAATTGCGGATCAGGAGAAAATTTCTGGTGTGTCATCAAACGTTTTAAAATTTCATTTTTTTAGATTTATTTAAAGACACGGCGTTTAAGGAGATTAATTAATTTTCTTAAACATTTTCGACGTATCAGGTTTATATATGTATGGTTTATTCATGTAAAATATCTTGTTTTTTTCGTGAAAAATCTACAAAAGTGCAAGGTATTTTGCAAGTGCGGCTAACTTATATTCCATAAAGAGATAAATAAAATACAATTTTTAGATCCAATTCCTTTTGTTATAGTTCTCTTACTTCACGATGAATGAATGTCTCGTAAGAGTTATTTATGTAACCTAAATTTAGATATTTTACTTGATCAAGCAGGTTAATATGATGAGTATTTAATATTTCGAGATATGTATTAAATTCTTAAATTTAAAATAGATATATGTAATAAAAAATAAAATGCATAATGGTTGCTTGGATGCAAAAGAATTAATTATCTAGTTAGTGTTAAAATCATAATAATGACAAAAAACCGAAGTAATTCGTAATTCTTGTGACATTCTCTTCCAATATAGTTTTCTCTAGAAATAAATTTATTTCTTCAAGTTAGTTTTACGAAGATGTCCAAAAGGGAAATAAAATTTTAAATTTAAAAATGGAAGATTCGAAAATATTTCGAAATAATTTATTGCCGGATTTTATCATACTGAAAATTTAATATAAAATCATTTGTTAATGATAGCGCATCGTTATTAATGACTATTGAGTCAGGTGACTGCTCTTGTCGTTCGTTTTAAATCATGAATTTTAAAGGCAAAGTATGTATCACAATAAAAATATCGTCATGTCATAATAACAATATAATGCAATATATATATATATATATATATAACTCTCATTCTCTAATTTTATTTGTGCTGCTGATCCCTGTTCGGGCGATAATAATGATATGGAGTCCTAAATAATGACAAGTGAGTAATGGGCTTATCGTCGATTTTAAGTCATGTAATTTATCGTATTATCAGTGGCAAAATTTAAAAAAATAAAATACAGTATATAGTTGTGTGAAAGTGCCGGTTCACCGCCAGGAGGCGGATTGCGGATGAGCCCGGAAGCAGGTGAGGCGGTGCAAGTCGGGAGGCGGTGCAAGTTGGGAGGCGGATTGCTGATGAGCAAACTAACTGATAAAGAAAAGGGTTGTAGGAGTTTGAATTTAGCTGATAAGGTGTCGTCACACTTTGATAAGAGATTATCTTTTGTTGATTTTCCAGCGGTAATTTCTAATTTTAGGATTTTTTTTTCCTTTGCATTTTTCTTCGTCTTTACTAGGCATATAATGGTTATTTCCTATGTTCTCTAAACGCCTGGAATTAAATGACTGGCAGGTAGATCTAAATTTTTAATTTTTGCGCTATATTTCAAGAATTATAATGTCCTATGCACTCTTAGTTTTAACGTATGCCTTACGATTTTTTATTTCATTAGAGCATATTAATTTTCCTTAACTTAATTACGTTACTCATTTTACACAGGACGTTCTTCATATCGTTTAACCATATACTCATAATTTTATTTCACGTATTAAGTTTTAGGAGTGTAATTATTCAGATATACATTTTAATTTATCATATGATTTTAATTTTAGAACCAATTTTAACTTTTTTTCCTTCTTTCTAACCTTCGTAATGTTTAATGTACTACAATTTATAACTTATTTGCTATATTTTACGAGCGTAATTATTGAAATATATGTTTCTATTTATTATATCATTTAATTTTATATATAATTTCAATCTTTTTTTCATACATTCTAACATTTGCGATCTTCAACATATTATATATTTTAACTTATTTCTGATATTTTCTGATCGTTTACATGACCTTCACTTAATTTAGATGTAAAATTTTTAATTTATTTCGTAAATCTTAAGCTTATTTATTATATTATCACACTATACACACTGACTTTTATTTAATTTTAGATGTAATCTTTTAACCTTCTTTCCTATTTTTAATGTTTTTACTTCCCAACATACTCTAAAGTTTAACTAATTTGCTATATTTTCGCATAATATACAT
>KK122451.1:76899-105974 GCA_000611955.2 Stegodyphus mimosarum | reverse complement strand
GCAAAAATTAAAAATTTACATCTACCTGCCAGTCATTTAATTCCAGGCGTTTAGAGAACATAGGAAATAACCATTATATGCCTAGTAAAGACGAAGAAAAATGCAAAGGAAAAAAAAATCCTAAAATTAGAAATTACCGCTGGAAAATCAACAAAAGATAATCTCTTATCAAAGTGTGACGACACCTTATCAGCTAAATTCAAACTCCTACAACCCTCCTCCTTATCAGTTAGTTTGCTCATCAGCAATCCGCCTCCCAACTTGCACCGCCTCACCTGCTTCCGGGCTCATCCGCAATCCGCCTCCTGGCGGTGAACCTGCACTTTCACACTACTGTATATATATATGAATTATTAGTATATATATATCTATACCAATAATTCATAATAATTTATAATAACAAAACTTTCCATATACCATCTCCAAAGAACAGAAATTCAATTTAAAACCATGAATAAAAAACATTTTTAGTATTTTAATTAGTATTTTAAATTATTTTCAAGACCTCCTTGCATTAAAATTTGCTAAGAAAAATCTTTAATCACTATATATATATATGTGTGTGTGTGTGTGTGTGTGTGTGTGTGTGTGTGTGTGTGTGTATTGTTAAATTAAATACAGTATTTTTATATACAGTCATTAATTTTTATATACAGTATAACTGTATATAAAAATACAGTATTTTTATATACAGTTATATTCTTATATACAAAAGGATATAAATATACACACACATATATATAATGTTATTGTATTTGTTCGATTTAATTTTAATTTTCATTCCTTACAGCAATAGCGCAAGAGAATTATTTAATTTTATTTAATTTAACGTTAGTTTCTTATGGAAAAAAGTATATATACAGAGAGAGAGAGAGAGATAAACATAAAAATATATATAAATCAGCTTTATAATTTAATTTAGTAATAATCTCTTAAATCATTATTTTTATCTTGGGTATTACGTCTCTCTATTCTAAAAATAACAACATTTCTGGACTGCGCCGTTTCTAGATTAATCTATGCCACAGAGGTTGCGTAACGCTGATGACGTACTTAATTCGGAACCTAAGCTCTGAAAACTAAACCCTTTCTAACCTAAACCAACACCTTCCTCTTGGCGAGCTCCCTGTTGGATAATTGCGTACTTTAGCTTCTCTCTGTGTGCTGCTTGGACGAATTTTCGCTGTGCTCCCTTCCTATCCGAGCAGTATTCAAAAATATAAATCTTCTGAAAAATAGGCGCAGTTAGAGTGCCAAGTGACTTGTCGCCGCATATTTCAATTTAAATAAAAATAGAGTTTTAACCGCCTTGACTGCCAAGTTTTCTCTTCAGTGTGGATCTACGTTCTGCGCCATCAACATTTGCTATGTCATTTTCTTTTTGGTTTCATTATTTTATTATATATGTGTGTGTGTGTCATTCACATATAAGTTTTATTTGCTACTGCTAATCTCTGCTCTGCCTACAGATAGAAATATAAATAATTTTGGATTAATCAAGAAATGTTTTTGCATTTAATTTCAGAGAGGAATGCAAGCGATAAAATAATGACTTTTCTCACTGCTATCTCTATTCAGTTCGAAATGCATGGGTATCAGGTTGTTGATCAAAATCGAAACTTCGGATACCAGTTTTCGTTGTTAACTCAAGAGACAAAATCCGAAGATACTGTAGCCTTATTGTCAACCTTTCAAGAAAGCTTTTACGTAATTAAACTTAAGTGCCCACATTTTGTAAAAGCGCTATAACAACAAAAGACGGCGCATTATCTGGAATTTGAAATATGAATATAATAGCCGGTATTTGATAGCCTTCACATGAGGCAACTGTAGGAATTTTTGATAATTTTTTATAATACTTGTATTGTAATTGTATTGATTTTAATACAGTGTTATTGAAAAGCCTGAATATTACGAGAATGAACTATCTGTGTGTTAAATGGCTGAAATCTTTTGAACTATTGTGTTTCTGAGAAAAATTATTCGTAATATAAATATTTTCTCAAAGAGCGTGATTAAAGTCTTAGGCGATTTAAATAATAGCTAAAATTATAATCAATCAAATCCGAACAACCATTTAATGACTATTCTGATTCTTAATTTTAATACAGTAAAGAAAAACTTGAAATACTTTGAAAATGATTAAAATATCAAAATGGTGCCAATCGATTGGTGTTTATGTAAGATTATACGAAGCTTCGATTTGTAAAAATATGTGATTTTTGTTAGGTGCAATAAAACGAAGCACATTGAAACTATGTATGTATGCATTTGCACTACTGAATTTTGCAGTATTTTAAAACTAAATAGCTAATCTTTATTTTATCAGAAATAAATAAATTTATATCTACCCCGTATAGTATAATATGAATAAATTTAAGCACTCGTGAAAGACTTTTTTTCTTTAAATCAATCGATTTCAAGAATGTAAATTTCAATAAATTAAAGCAGAAAATTTTCTTTCACGTGTATATTTACATAAATAACTCAGCATAAAGCATATTTTACGATCAAATCCTGTGAAATTTGCTTCTGAACTTCCTTCCCCTACTTTAGTGTTACGTATATTTCTCCCACTTAGTAACACCATACCCTTTTATCCCTGAGGGAAAATATTTCCCTTTTCCTCAGGGAAAAGAATCGGATGCTGCAGATTCTGAGTAAATCCTTCGGCGACTATCAATCATAGTTAGGCTCCGCCTATAGGCCACCTTGCTGTATAATATCGCAGTATAATATAAGGAAGGTTCGGATTTTCTGTCAAAAGACTAAGCCCGTGTAATGTGTTAAACTAGCCTTTTCGGCCATTTTTGCTCCCGCCGATTCTAATAAAAGCGAATAAGAATTGATGAGAATTTATTGGAATATCCTTTAAAATAGCTTTCCTAAGCTTCCAATCAAGGAAGAATCGTTAAAATAAAACCGCATCGAAGCCAATTTTAAAAGTTTCGCCAAACTTTAATGAGGGCATAAATTTTAAAATATAGAAAACTACATGAAGCTTGGAAATTGCAGTCAGTGCTGAAAACGACATTTTCTTACAAACAAATATTCATAGCTTTGATTTTGTTTAAAATTTATGGGACCCTGAAAGAAGAAAAATGCGCAAAATATAATTATATTTCTTTTTTTTATAAAATATGACTGTTATCATACGGCGCACAATCTGAAATGGAATTCTTAAACCGAATTTTTGGCGTAATGATGTCTTTGATTCAATTCATTTTTATATAGAAATGCTTTTACTATATATTTTAAATACTTATAATGCATCCCTAAAATCTCTCGGCCTTAAAAATAACGCATCTGATTTTCAAAAGTTCATTTTAGTTCACACTTTATTTCTTGAGTCGAATCTTTCTTGTATTTCTACTGTTTCGTCTTCTCCGCCAGAAAATGCAAGTTAGTGAGTTTAAATAATGAGCAAGAATATAAGTTTAGGAAAATAATTTTGGCAACTTAAACCCTAAAAGCATAAATTCTGTTATTCTTCTTTGTGAATTAACTTTCATTTTTAATCATTACAATTATGGGAGAAAGCACATTAACACAGTTCTTAGAATTTAATATCTGGTTGTAACTGAAGTTTTACAGTTACAATTATGCATATGTATTTCTTTTGTTAAATTGGATGTTTGAATCATTTTGTAAAAGAGGAAATGGAGGACGTAGCGATGGGGGTGAGGGATATGGGGGTTGCAATTACCCGTAAGAATTGTTATATGTTGAAATTTTTAACAGATTGCTTATAATAAAATAAATTTTACTTAAATGAAATATATTTGGTTTTTGCAAATTCGTTGAATTTGTTGTCATAAAAATATCTAAGTTTTAAAACAATACGGTACTGAAAAAATATGCCCAAAAAAATACGAAAAAAAAAGTGAAGATCTCCAAACAAAGCACTGAAATTTTCCCCTTCAGACAACAACCCTGCTTTTAAGCCAAGTAGATTTTTATTTACTTGTTAGTGGAATGTCGTATGCTGTATTTCTCGTAAGTCCTGTTCATTCATTTCATTGTAGTATTGATTGAGTTGAATTCATTTCAGACAAATTCGTACAGTGAGTGAAAATGAATATAAAAGAAACTAACGGCTGTGATTACAAGAAGTTCCAAATGAAAAATTCTAGAATGAAGTTTAAAGGAAACATGCAGAAAGAAATCATACAATCAGACATTTTCATTTCCTCAAACTCAGTTTTGTCAACTCCAAACTCTTTGAGAATGGAATATCTGTATAAAAATGCCATACCTTTTGTAGCGCCTAACGAGATTGGATTATATGCTACTGATAATTTAGGGGAAATGAATGCAGAGAAAAGAATTGAACTTTTACAGAACGTGTGGGTACAAAGTACAGATTAAGCATTTTGACCTCAAGGAAAACATAATTTAAGATTTCAGCATAAATGGTTGGCCCGTTGAAAGCGGTTAAGTTACAGTCGCTCACAAAATGGAGCATTTTGTAAATTCTGCGTTTTAATTGTACCTGTTGGAAATGGTACTGGGCTTCAGAAATTTGAAAAAACTGGTAAAACATTCCTTCAATAATTACAAAAATGCTGTTGAAACATTCATTAAATATGAGGCAACTTTGTATCATAAAATTTCTGTGCTACAGGCAAAATATTTATTGCATTTTGCCAAGGAAAATGTTGAACCCATAAATTTTCAGTTGGACTCAGCTGCAAAAAAAAACGAATCCAAAAAAACCGTCAGAAAATAAAGCCAATAATTGAGATTGCGATTCTCTGTGGCAGGTAAAAACTGTCTTTTCGAGACCATAGAGATTCCAGACCACCAAGTATATTAATAGAATTAGAATTTGAAGCTAACGAAGGCTACTTTACAGATTTTCTGAGATATAGAACCAGAAGTGGTGATGTTCATCAGGTTGCACAGTTAGAAACTTTGGGGTAAAATTATACATATTATATAAATGCGTGCGGAATTACACATAGTCCAGAAGTTCAAAATGAAATTGTGGAGTGCTGCGGCAGTATATAAGGGGCCAGTAGTGACGAAGATTAACTTTCAGTATTTTTTTACTGGCGAAGCAGCAGATTCTGAAGATGCAGAATAGCTTTCTATCTGTACCAGCTATTTTGAAGAACTTGAACTTAGAGTTCATGAAGAACTTCTTGGTTTTTTCCCATCCATGACCGCACAGGAGATAATATAGCTGCTTTTATACTAGATAGCTTGAAAAAGTATGGGAATAAACTTGAATTTCCTAAGAGGGCGAGACTATGACGGGGCAAAAAATATGAGTGTTTGTTATAAAGGTGTACGGGCCTGTATTTTTAAGTAGTATTCACTTGCATTATATGTACACTGTAGTGCCTATAGTTTAAATCTCGCTGTCTCTAATGCCTGCTTTAAGAAAGTAATTCACATTTGTATTGGCACAATAACTGTAGCATGCACACAATCACAAAAGTCTACATATAACCATCAAAATACTTTTATTTGCATTTATACTGATACTTTAAAATGTAAATAAATAAATAAATGGATCGTAATAAACTTCTGAGACATAAATATATGTATAATCAAGATAACAATCCAGAACACGTTCCGAAGATTTGAATGTCAAAAATGGTCTAAATACAGAGAGAGAAATACAAATGATTCATAAAATAAAGTTATGTGGTCCAACTTTTCCATTTAACACTGCCAGTAATCTCTCTCGCATCGGCAGAAACAAATTTGTTGTCGTATATAGTATAATTTCAGACCATGCTCCTTCAGTTACTGCCTTCAGAGTATTTTTGCTTGTAGTAGCATACTGGCTGCCGATCAAGTTCATTCCATGTTCTAGGGTCTTAAGTCTCTCGATTGGGATGGAAGAATGCAGTTGACTGGGTGCTTTACAAAGAAGCTCTTCCTAGCAATCTTAGAATCATGTTTTGGGTCACTGTCTTGTTTGAAATCTCAGCTGCTTCCCAGCTCCAGTTTTTCGACAGATGATTGCAAATACTTTGCAATATTTTCAGTTAAAAGAATCGATCCATAGTACCTCTTTCATTAAGCTCCAAACCTCTTTCATTGAGCCCCAAACCATTACACTCCCTCCACCATGTTTAACAGTTTATATCAAATATTTCTTCACTTTTCCTGTTGCCAAATCTTTCTACGACCGTTGTTTCTGAAAGCATTTAACTTTCTTTTATCTGTAAATAGCACTGTTTTTTTAAAATCAAAAATCCATTTTTAGATATTTGTTTGCTAAATTTAGTCATCTTTGTCGATTTTGAGGTGAGATCTGAGATTTCTGGGAGCTCTGCCATTAATTTTCACTGATCGAAGAACTCAACGCATAGTTTATGGATTAACATTTTTTTCCAGTTACCGTCGCAAGGCGTTCAGTTAATTTTGAAGCACATACTTTTGGATCTTTTGTTGACTATTTTTACAAGAGTTCTTGCATCACGATGGCTAACTTTCCTGGACGATCACTTCGAGATTTATAAAGCATATTTCCACTTGACTTGAAAATTTTTAACTATAATCTGTACGATTGCAGACTTAATGCAATAGTTTTATCTATTTCACTAAGAGATTTCATTTTGTGCCTTAATCTTACAATAAAATTTCTCCCATCTAAAGAAATTTCTTAACTTGGATTCACTTTTGCTAATTACGATCACTTTTGGAAAAATGAATCAAGATTCTGAATTTTAAGCTTGGTGCTCTTATAAATCTAAAAGAGAAGAAAGCAGCTGTATAAGCAAATTTAGTTAAGAGCCAATCAAACTGTATGCTGATTTTTGTGACTTGCTGGTTTCAACAAATCTGCATATATCTTTCATATTTGTCTTCATAAGAAGCTGTTCATTTGCAAGAAATATTTCTTATATGAGTAACAAAACAGTTTAAATTCAAGTATTTTTTTATAAACATCTATTTTAATGGGTGTATTTTATGACTAAGTGTATAATTTTCCTAATGTATCAAAAGGACAAGGCGCTGTGACAGCAGCAATTAATAAAACGTTGCTTGCTTCAAATATAAAGCATTTAAGGATGATGAATCCAATTCGATGTACTGAAAGGTATGATGTATTCAGTGTTTGTTTTTGAATCACTTTATATCACGTGTAGAAACTTTGGATAATGTAGCTCAATGGAAAGAAACAGAAACCGCTGTTACGACTAGGCATGTAGGATGTACTATTAGAAGATAGTTTATTGTAGCCTTATATGTTCTTGTCAGCCTTCCTTTGAGTAATTTTTGTGTAAATAAGATATACAGATTTAGCCTCAGCAGGGCAATTTACTGAACAAGTTGTGTCTGTTCTGAGTGAGATAGAAAGCCATGATATGGACACGTTCAGATACGTGTTTATACCAACGCAAAAGATTTGTTATGATCTGGATGTTAAAACACCATACCTAGAATAGCCAAAAGACAGAATCAGCGATGCAACGTAAAGCTCGCCCCCCAACAATAACATATACAACATGTAGTACACAAATTATTTTAGGGAGATGTCCATTGCAGTAAACTTGCAGCAGTGGAGGAGTTTAAACTGTGATAAAGACGAGCAGCCAGTTTGAAAAAAATACCGAAATCTGCTGCGTACGCTCTGTATGTGTGTAATCCTGAAACCTTTCCAACTGTAAGTAGTCTAAAAATCTTTAGTAATAGTCCCTATATCTACTGCTTCGAATGAAAGAACATTTTCTTGTCTTCGATTACTAAAGTCCTTCTTGAGAAACACAATGAGCCAAGATCGAATAATTGCACTTACTATTTTATGCATACATCATATTACTTCTGTTGATACCGATGGTATTTTGACTTTGCTGAGCAAGAAGAAAAGGCTCTTGGCAATTAATTTGTAGATGTATTAAATATTTTTATATTGAAATGTGATTTTTCTTTATATTTCTTTCTGTAAAAGAACTTTTTACTTTTATATCTCCTTTTCAGTAAAAATTAATATTCGAAATCCAGTAGTTCCCACAAGCATTCTTTTCATCTCTAAAATAAAAAATGAAATTTGAAATTATTTTTGAGATATGAGTTGAAGTGGATATGAGTTGAAGTTTATCCTCCCCCTTGCCAAACCATGAAAAATTTCTCGCTACGCCTGTGTTGGAGATAAACATTGTAAAAAAAATAATTATATTTATACTTTGCATTGCGGCACTTATAGCTAGCTATCTTAGGACAAATTTTCTGTTAGAACAGAATAAATTACGAAATTCGAAAATGAAAGTTGCTGCCCTAAAGCCTAAGGACTGCAAGACTAGAAATCTGAAAAGCCTGATGATAATAAATTGCAATTGAACTATTTTTAAAATTATCTTTCCATTACTCCGAATTTTTTTTATTAATTACTATAGTAACAGAAAAAAATTCTTTTTTTAAAAAAAACGCAACTCTTTATGAAAAATTAAATTATATGAGATTACTTCTATGCAATATGTCTAATAAGATTAACTGAATTATTCTACATTATCTGAATTTTGTAAAAGTTAGAAACATGTAATAAAAAATATTTTCGATCCTTTGAATAATTTATCAGTTAACTATTAAATCTTCTTTCCTTCTCTCAAATTGTAATTTCAGTTTAATTAAAACCATTCTATAAACATTTCAGTTCTTAGAAAAATATGTAATCTCTCAAGCGAAGAGAAGAGATTTATACATAGCTTTTAATTTTTGATTAAACTTAAATACTAGCGTAGTTCAAAATTAATTTCATTAAAAGCTGAAATATATATGTTACGATCAATTTCTCCAAAAGCAGCCTTTGATTACTTGTTGACTTAACTCAAATAAATCGGACTCATTAATTTTCGATGCGTTAATTATTTAATTATTTCTTGCTTTAATTTTAATTAACAAAACACCTCTTCTCTTGTAAAGCAGTAAATTTCCCTTTCCATTAAAGGCGCAAAGAATAACGTGTAATAAAAATGCAGTTCTCATTGTTTGCTGAAACTTTTTAGATGTGTGATTCATGAGTTCAAGATTTTTTTTTAATAATACAGAATTTAACTATTTATGCCTATGAAAAACTTCTTAATTTTGGTTGTTATTTGCGAAACTGAAAATAATAATTAATTATGCACTATTTTGTAAAAAAGTACGAAATTTCCATAATCCTTTTATTTAATAACACTTTTTTCCTGTTCGCTAAGAAAATGACAGCCACCGTATTTATTGTTTAGATTCTTACTGAAAAGGGGTTTCTCGCTCCCTTCTAAAAAACATAGCCATTGTTGAAATTTATTTCTTCTTGCATTTATATCAAAAAATTTTTAAAAATCAATACTTGTGAAAAAATTCTCTTTCTTTCAAATTTAAAGTAAATGCGTAGGAATCTATTCATTTTTTTTTTTTTTTGCTTTATTTTTTTCCAAATGGATCATTTTTAAAGATTTAACAATTAATAATTTCATTTTTGTGGCAACAGCTTTTTATGTACTTAAATCCTCACAATTTTTCAACTAATAAGACCGCTTTATTGATATTCAAAAATTTCTTTTTTCAGTGTTTAGTATGATCATGAATACGACTTTACTTTGTACCTGATCTGCAATTCCTTCTTAAAGCAGCCATTACGTTTAACTGCCAAAAATGGCAACCTTGACCTTTCAATACGCTGTGTGTTGTGACTTATCTCATTTGTCTGACAGTAACATCAGCACAAGCCCGCAAAATTCATTGTGGCAAAAAGTGGAAGACTGCGCCCGTCTCTGGCAAGAGACCTTGAGTACCATACAGGTGACAGTACGACTTTGCTCACTTCCCCCCCCCCAATTTCGATGAAGAACACCCCGGCGAGACAGGTGCGAGGGTCTCCCACCCCTCTTCTCCTACCACAAGCTCTCGAAAGAACTTTCGGCTCGCCGCACATTTAGAGTGCCCCCGTGCCGTACAGACACTATACATTTACAAGCATCCATACCTTCTCTGGAATTCGAACCCAGGTTCTTCGGTATGTCAGTCAGCGTCGCTAAGCACTATCGAGGTTGAACGGCTTTCTCAATATGTAAAATTCAAATTTCAAAGTCACTAATGGATGCTAACTACTTAATGTTTATACGCTAACTACTTTAGCAGGCAACTACCGCTTGATTATTAGTCCAAAGGGGCAACTTACCCTGAAGGATTATTAATTTCGTTTTGGCATTTTGCGTTGATTCACTGCAAGCGTTGTTTCACTTTGCAAATTGTTGCCACCAAATATTATCGCCCTGTGTTATATTTAAAGATACTAAATAATGAAGAATCTGCATAAATGTATGTGTGCTTCTCGCATTGCGATAAAACAACGGAACCTAGAGCCATCAAACTTTGAATAACATAATCGTCCTGCAAGTATGGGCATCTGGAAGCCAAAATTTGAAATTTGGAATTTGTTTTATTATCGATTTCATATTTTGTAAAACTTTAACGAATTTTTGGTTAACAAACTCAAGGATTTCAAAGCGAGCAACGGCAACGTTGTACAGAAAAAACATTTTTATCTCCAGGGCGCGAGACTGTGCATCGGAAATTCTAAAGATACGCTCAATTTAAAATTATTTTGCGATATTGCTTTTGAACTGAATTTTATGGTTTAAGTGCACAGAACGTGATATTTAATAAACAAAGGTAACACACAAAACGTTTAAAAAACGCCCCTTTGGACGCAATTTAAAATCTTAAACCTTTTTTTTATTGTTATTGTTTTTATTTTTTTTTATTTGGTAAGTTATTTTACTATCTTTCGCCCTCTCCCCCTCCCAGTTTGTTCTGGTTTAACATAACTTGAAAAAGAAGCGTTGTATCATATCAGCATTGCTATTACATATATTTTAAACCCAGTAAATAATTCAATATATACGAAAGAATCATTTTTTAAGGTACGTTTGTGAATACCGCTTGCAATTTCGCGTGTGCGTAATTTAGTATAATGAAGTTTTAAAGAAATCTCGCCATTTTGATCTAACAACTGACTTTCTTAGTCAGACTCAGAGAATAACTGAAAAACATTTTAAACGCGTGCATCTTCAAGCACGGATGTTTTACACGGGAAGTTTCTTTACATTTCTTACTGGTATTATGTTGGTAGCGTAGTAAGGCAAATAAGTTATAGGAGTTATCGCATTCAGTACCGTGGCAATTCTAAAAGAAACTTTTCTGAGAAACCAGATTCTTCTTCTCCTCCCACTGGAGAGCTTCTGCCGGAAACACTGTCTCTGGAACCGATGCTCTGGCTATATCTTCGCGACATTTTGCAAATGAGGCAAAAATGTTTCTTTTGAAGCTCTGTGGCTCGTAGACTGGCTTACTCCAAAGAACTAGTAGGCTCCAAAGAACTGGTTTTCCCGTAAATCATCCAATCGGATATACCAAAAGCGAAGGTTTCTGGAAATGTTTCTTTCGACTTGCTGTTGAATGGGTAATAGATGAGATACCGTTTAAATAACGAAGACATGCGCGATCTTTTTGCATTCTTTGACAGAAGCTGATATCATTTACATTCACGGCATCGGTCTCTACGTTTCGCAGTGTGAGGGTAAACTGTTTAAGAAAATCGAGCACAAGGACGACTGTGAAATAGAGTAAATTATTTGGTCCTTAATGGCAAGAAATATAAAAGCTTGAATATATTCCTCCAGATATATGATATATGTGCATTAATGAGGGGCAGTTGAAGTACAAAAATGGGTGAACTTGTTCAAGAAAATTCAAGAAAACGTTCATGATGAATGCTCTGGTTGGTCATTTGTAATCACTGTCGACTGGGTGCGAACATATGAGACCTCATTCAATGCAAACAGGACATTTCAGCAAATGTATGGAGAAAGGAAAACTACTAAGGAGAAAGTGTAAATCATCTTGAATAACTGGCTATGATCACAGACGGATGAATCACCTGTTCTTTACGATAACTCGTCGTTCGATGCAAAAACTTGTTCTTCCTTACGATAATTACTTAAAGCGACAAGGAAATTATTATTGAAAACTAGGTAAATGTATGCATATTCAAAACTGTTTTTAACTTTATTTCGTTTTTATTGCAAAAGACCTTGCTTAAAAGACAGCCCTCGTATATTATGTAGTTCCAAAAAGTTTTAATTTTCCGTACCTAAAGTTTATACATAAATTTCCAATATTTCGTGCTAATTAACTCACTGGTGAGCTCAAATGACTGTAGAATAACCTCGTGTATAGTAATAACTGTGTTTTTAGAGATTTTAAGGAGCGATACGCGAAATACATTTTAACATATTTGATTAAAAGAACTTACGTCTCGCTCAATTTTGCTTCAGGAAATTTTTCAGATTTAGAAAAATTTTAGACTTCAATTTCTTTCCAAACAAACCTTATGTAGCTTTTCCAGTTTTCTTCGGGAAAATGTTTTTGTGACGATCTATGGTGGCATACTTTCAAAAAAAAAAAAAAAAGGATGATACTGTGAAACCAATAATACTATTAAAGCAAAATGGGTTTGCTGACGCCTCAGTTAGTGAATAGCTTCATAGTCTGACAGTTTGTCTACACTTTCTAGTCTTGTACATCTTATTCTTTCTCTTTCATCCTCGCTTTTTTTACCGATGTTTAAA
Organism: Stegodyphus mimosarum; assembly: GCA_000611955.2. Taxonomy (NCBI): domain Eukaryota; kingdom Metazoa; phylum Arthropoda; class Arachnida; order Araneae; family Eresidae; genus Stegodyphus; species Stegodyphus mimosarum. Next base: position 93,402 of record KK122451.1, on the reverse strand, counting down.
TGGCTACAATAACGCCAGACACAATGTTTGGTCTATTAAAATCCATTTATCTTCATCAATCTTGTTTCTTTTCTTTCAAACACCTCGAAAGAAAATCTCTTCCATAATATTCCCTTCAACTATTTTGGGATAATGAATAGCGCCATTTGAGAAAAATATTTATTACAAGCTTCGTGCTCAGGCGATCTGGTAAAATAAATGCCAGATTGCGTTTTGAATAATTAAGTCTGCTTTGTCAATAAATAAATAGTTACGTCTCCATGTGGTTTTAATTAATGGCGAAATAGTATCATAGCAAATTCTTTTCTGCCACATAGATTTATTACTTTAAACAACTTATTCTTAATTTAAGATTTTACCTTTTCTAATTTCTTAAACAAGTTAACATGCTTTAACTTAAAAACATCTTAAGTGTTAAACTGAAATTTACGTTCAGACTGCTGTTTCCTTTTAATCTTATGGCTTTTATAATTTTTAAATTTTTAAATATTTGTTTAACCTTTCTTTATTTTAATGGCAAACCATTGAGGGTGCTAGACCGTAATTTGAAGTTTTCAAATAGCAATTCCCTTTTTCTCACTTTCATTTTGGAAATTTTGAGCACCAGTTATGTTTTTAAAAGAATTTAATGCTCTTATTCTTTACTTGTCAGACTCTGTTTTGCTAAGAGGTTTTTTGGCCGGTTAAAGATCAGGTCCTTTTTTTTAATGTGGAAATTGGTGTTTAAAGCTTCCATTTTTATTCAAACCTTAGTAAGGAAATAAGGAAATTCAAACATTATTTCATTTTAATATTTATAAGGTTTTCATCTCTTCATGTACTAGTCTCAGAAGATAATTTTTAGATGTTGCACGGATAATCCGCAACATGCACTGATGAAATAAATTAAGACAATTTTCATATTTGATCTATGATCTCCAGAACTACTGGACAGATTTTAATAAAATTTGTTGTAAACATAGGTTGATATAATACAAACAAAATAAACATTCAACAGTTATAATAGATACACATGTTCGTGTGTAACACTCATGGGAGTCTGAAGGTCTGAAACAGCGGTTGCAGAAAACACAAAAGAAAGGGGTTAATAGGGGATATGGTCCACTGTTACACCCAGCAGGCCTCGCAGCATACATACAGGCCTCGCAGCTTGATGTCATACTGGAAATAAGGCAGTTTATCAGTGCCTATGGCAATTGGTCCTACTCATTCAACAACGCTGTTTTCAGTTCCTGGATGCTTCTCGGAGGGAGTTGCAAGTTGCAATTGCCCTCCCCAGAGCGTCCCAGACATCTCTATAGGGTTGAGGTCTAGAGACCTGGCTGGCCGATCCATCCGGCGAATATCCTCACTCTCGAGAAATCCGTCGACCGGAAGAGCTATATGTGACTTCGCGTTATCATCCTGTAAGATGAACTCGGGGCCCACTGCACCCCGAAAAAGGCGAACATATGATTCCAAGACCTCATCCCTATACCTCACACCAGTCACAGAGCCTCTGTCAAAGACGTGGAGAGGTGTGCGGGCATCCATCATGATGCCTGCCCAGACCATTACTTCGCCACCGCCATAATTGTTGATTTCGCGGACATTGTAGGGTAGGTAGCGTGTCCTTGGCTCTCTCCATATGAAAGTACGGCGAGAATCGGTGCTTAGGGTAAAACGGGACTCGTCGATGAACAGAACGGTCGTCCATTGCTCCGTACTCCAATCGCTATGCTGCCTGTACAATGCTAATCGGACTCTCCACAGACGTGAGCGGGACGCAAACACCCGGTCTTCTAGCAAACAACCCTCCTTCATTCAGTCTTTTGGAAACATTCACTCTTGTAAGCTGTAGCCCCTCTGTTACGCCTCGTTAAAATGGACAACTAGCGATCTTCTCTGGCCGTCGTGGCTCTTGGACGACCTTGCCCAGGCTTTCTCTCGATGGATTCAGTATCCTGGAACTGTTTCCATAGGTTACACACGGCGCTGGGCGTTAAGTTAAACGCTCTGCATATCTGAACACCGCGATTTGCCTGCCTCTAGTCTCCCCACAATTCGCCACCTCATTGCATCATCTGGTGGTTACTCATTTTTACTGTTCCAATGTGAATTTACCGATTGCTGCAAGATAACACTAAGAAATTCGCCGAGGTGTGCTAGCGAATACAATTCGTTTTACCCTCCACACGCTTGTAAAGCCTGTTTTTCTGCTAGCTCCACCTACAGACACGTGTACACTTATGTATTTGCCGTACAAGATTTGCATTTTTATCTAGAAGCAGTGGTTTTTCCTTCAGTTCAGTTCTTTTCATGCAATTCGATAAAATATGCAAATTCTCTTAATTATTTCACCAGTGTAGTAAGTCCTACATGGGCAGTCGGTAGTTCAATGTACAACACGTACATTGAATGCAAGTACACTGCGCATTCATGTACGCAGTATTGAATATAAATAATATGAGTTAACTATATTTTATTGCCTGCGCAAACACACGAGTGAAAATAATCATCATTTTGCAAAACAGAATTTTACTTTTGATTTATGATAAATGACATTTGATTTTAGCCAACGGTAAGATGTGCTTTTTGCACTAATTTACAATGATTATTAGTTTAATAAAAAGTGACGTAAGCGCATTCAATGCGAGTAACGGATTTGACGCAAAATTCGTGATCAAATTATATTCCAACCATTTTATTACTTTATTTGATTGTTTCACAAAATACGTTGTACATTGAACTACCGACGAGTATGTAGACTGCGTAAAAATAAAGTGGGACAGTTCTATATCTCCCATTCTACTGGGTCGATTGACGAAATTCGAATTGTGTTTTCATGTCTCGAAAGAGCGACTTAGGATATGTGTTAGATTTATTCTTTGTTGTGATTTGTTGTGACACAGATGTATACAGGGTGTCTGGAAAAGGAGTAATGAAAAAGCACGATACATATATCCGAAATAAACGTGTATTTTACAGTGCGGCTCACATAAACGGTTTGCATGCCCGAATTACGGAAGCGATAGAACCATAAGACTGCTCAAACCGGGGATGCTTTCGAACGTGCGGAATGAGGTAGAATATCACCTACATATAGCTCTAGCTATACAAAGCCCTCACCCAGATATGCACTCAAACGTTTTGAGTAGTTCTTTTCAGCTATGTAAATCACAATGCAATAAATATATTGATTTCAGGTTCATGTGTCATTCCTTTTCATCACTTCCTTCCCGGACACCTTGTATATAAATTATTTCTTTTATTAGTACTGATTATTCATGAACTACACCAATCAGGCTGGTTTCTCTCTTTGCAGTAATATTTATGAATATACCTTTTATTAAAAAAAATTGCCGAACAGATTACGGAAGCTATTTTTATCAGTAGAAGAAGGCGTGTGATCAGAAAGTCTGAAAACGGTTAATCTAAATTATTTGTGCAGCTTTTAAATATTTTTCAGTTCAACATTATTTAGCTTCAAGCCCTACGAATTATCTGCACGAACAAAGAAAAATTATACAACTAATGATAACCGCGTCTTCTTTTGAAATTTCAAATTTATTAGATATATTGAATCAGTCATTTAATATGCTACAAATATAACTAACTGAATTTATTGCTTCCATCGAATTTTAAATAACTAATTGAACTTATTGCTTCTATTGAATTTTAAATTGTAGAGACATTAGGTTACTTCGAAGCAGGAGCTAAATCAGCAATGCCGTCGCCGGGGCTCGAACCGTGGACCTCTATACGCGCCCAGCATACTGACCACTACACCACGAAGGCATGCGAAGAAGACGAGAGTAATACCTTATATACGCCCCCTTTTAAAGGGTGACTAGGGATTAGGAGACCCAATCGCCAAATCCTGGTTGTGGAGAATCATCGTCCACCACCTTTTAGTTCGGGCGCCAAGTACAGACATTAGGCTATTTCGAAGCAGGAGAGATGAAAAATGAGCAATGTCCTCGCCGGGACTCGTTTAAATGCTAGTTGAAAGGAAAATCATTAAAAGAAAAATGGTTAAAAAGAATATTTGATTTTAATCACATAAGAAGAGAAAACATTGAAGCAAAAGTTTTCTTACCCAGACACGATCTGTGAATTTCCAGATCTCATTGTTGCTTATTTTCTCCATAGAATTCTGGGAACCTAGCCAGAATTTTGTAATGGAATGAGAAAGGAGATAATTTTGATTCTTTTTTCTTCCTTCAAAGCAATCTCCCAATGGAGCTGGAAAATAAACACAGTTGTTTACGTCGCTACATATACAGTTTCCAAACATTTATTATCATGACCACAAATGGCGCAGAAAGCTGTACCATATAACGGCGTTCATTGGATTTTTGGAATATGTGAATTGCATACCAACTAGGGCCTATGCATTTTTTTCTGGGGGTATTCCGGAGCAGTTCAGGAATATGGCACTTTTTCCTTTATTCATTTTTTCTCTTTTTTCTTTCGAAGTGATTCATCTTTTTATATACCCGTGGGTTCCCGGCTTTAAACCATCCTTTTTTCCGATCTTTTGCCTTTTATCTCTGAATGTTTATGGTCTTCAGATATTTTTTTCACCTTCTTCATGAAAGGTTATGTGATGATTCCGAAATGAGAGTTCTGTTTTTATTGTAATTCAATATCGAACGCATTCTATGACCATCATAAAGTATTTATTTTCCGGGAGTCAACGTATTGAAGTAAAACAACTGCTTACTCTTTTCTGTGTTTTCATAAAATTCAATATCCATTTCGAATAAGACATTTATTGGATTCCACTGGGCAATTAAAACAATCAATTGAAAAATGAAACTTAGCAAGTCCTTTAATTTATGATTATGTTAAGTAAAAGAAATCTTACTCTAATTAAACATTTCATTTTCAAACATTAAAGCATAAAAATTAGCTATTAAATTAACTAACAGATCATAATGTAACGATCCCTTAAACAGGTTACAGCGGACCTGTAAGTTAGTTTTCATACAACAGGTATGATAATAGCTAACTTGGAGAGTGAAATACATTAAAATAATATGCTTACCTTAAAAAATTAGATGAAGGGAAATTTTATAAGTAAAGAGAATTTTTTTTTATTTTATTAAAGAAATTTTGTGATTAATGACTACAGTACGTAAGTATCGTAATTCATGCCAACAGTAATTTGGCTCCCTTTCTATGAATTTTCGAAAACCACAATGCGTAGTTAATTCAGTTGGAACTAAATACCGGAATCTGAAATAATCATTTGACTCCCGTTTTCCCAAAGAAGGCGTATTAAAGAGAATCTGCTGTCTCGATCAATTGCGGACGGATTAAAATTAAATCAATCTATCAAATCAATTGGTGAGGTTACTTGATTCCTTGGCGTTGACTATTGTGTAACTTAGCCTAGTTACAGAGCCTAGTTATTTTTAAAATGATACTATAAAATCTAGCCTTCTTGGGAAACATGAACTAAAATAGATCCTACTAATGACTCTGGCGAATTCTCGTACTGGCGTGAATTAATACCAGCGGAAGAAGAAAGGTCAAAGTAACCTCTTATTAAATCTAAGTAAGAACAGAAGGGTTTTAGAATAACGCCGACTACTTGCGGTGCAACTTAAACGTTATTATACAAATGAATTCAAGTCCAAAAAAAGAATAGTGCACAGGATTAGCAAGTTAAAGTATGGCTAACTTAGGTTGACTCACAAACCTAACACGCGTGACGATTATTTAGAATGGCCAAAGGACGTAACAGCAAGACCAAAAACGAAATATGGCTAGCGAAAACACGCTCTAAATAAACTCAGAGATTCACCTATTTAAATACTGGTGCTTTAAATTTACATCCTGGCAATGACATGCAAGGAGAAGTTGAGGAGTTCAGGAAAGATAACAAAAATTTGAATAATATGCTAGTTTTAACTAAAAGATACCCTACAATACAACAGTAGGTTTACAATGATAGAAAATAAATTAAAGTCAGCAAAGAATTATAACAATTTTATGTATCTGCCATGTGTTTATATTTTGTAAAATACCTTAAATCAACATTATAGTTTGGTGTACATTCTACCCTGATTGTAGTTTCGGGAAGGATGCATGAGAAATAGTTCTTTTCGCTCTGTATGAAACAGTTTGCATCCACTTAGCTTTTATGCCCGGATGTATAATGATCTCTATTCCAGTTCCTGGTAGGAATATCATTGCTGTTTTCAAGGATATTAATGTTATATCGCCCGACAACAAGAGGCAATATTGCTCTTCACAGACGAACCGCGATTCATTCTCCATAATAGTTCATCTGTTGTTGTTGTTGTCTTCTTCACGAATTTCAAGAAGGAATGGTTGCCAGAGCCTCAAGGAGGTTGGACTTCTACCTCCATCCCAATTTTGAAGAAGAGCCCCATGGGAGGAGAGAGCATCTCCCACCCCTCTCCCTATTCACCAAACCATACGAGAGGACTTTCGGCTTGCCATATACACTGGTGTGCAAACATTAAGGACGGAGTCGAAAAATTAGCATATCAGCTGAACGAAGAGGCAGAGCGAACAGAAAGACCAATCAGGAGATAAGGTAAGGTGATGTACGGTAGCACATGCGCAGATATGCAGGCAGACGTAATGGGGGAGTGTCTGAGTAGTATAAAGCATGTTGTCGGTGTAAGATCAGTATTTCTGGCAAAGAGATTGCACGCCGTATAGCAGTTAAAATCACACCGAGTTGATGTCTCAGCGAGAAATGGCGAATAATCAATCTGTTAGACGACATCTGGATGCTTTTACCCGAGGTCGAATCATTGGGAAGTTGGAGGAGGGCCGTATTGTGACAAGTGTGGCTGAAGCGTTCGAAATTGCTCACAGCATCGTTTCACGACTTTGGAGACAATTTCAAACTACAGGAACAGTTATCCGGGGGTTTAGTAGTGGTCGTCCACGAGGAACCACACCCGCAGATGACCGGTATATTACATTAAAGGCCAGAAGAAACAGGCGGCAGACAGCGGGAGAAATCGCTAGACACACGACACAGGCGACTGGACGACCGATATCGCGTTTTACCGTGGCCAGAAGACTGCACGGTGGTGGTCTGTTTGCACGACGCCCTGTACGGTGTGTACCTCTAACGCCTGCCCATCGGAGAAGACGTTCTCTGTGGTGCCGGGAACACCGGAATTGGAGAGGCAATGAATGGGGACGAGTACTCTTTACAGATGAGAGCAGATTTAGTCTGAGTTGCGATTCTAGACACATACACGTCTGGACAGAGCAGGGAACAAGCATCATCAAAAGGGACAACATCATGAAAAGGGACAACATCATGAAAAGGGACAACATCATGAAAAGGGACTTTTTTGGAGGTCGCAGAGTTCTCGTTCGAGCAGAAGTAATGCTTGGTAGCCGGACCGACCTTCATATCTCCCAAGGAGGTTCGTCACCTGGGACTGCTATTGTAACGAGGCTCTTCTTCCTTACATGCGTCTTTTCACAAGGGCTATGGGTCCTCAGTTCCTCTTCATGGACGACAACGCTCCACCTCATCGCACAGTTACTGTCGAAGAGCTGTTGGGGAGTGAAGATACTGAACACATGGATTGGTCAGCAAGGTCTCTGAATCTAAATACCGTCAAGCATGTACGGAACTTACTAGGGAGACCCGTGGCAGCACGTAACGTATCGCCAGTAACGATTCCGAAACTGCGATTGGTGTTACAAGAGGAACGAGCAGCAGTGTCTCAACAGCTCATTAACAACCACATATCCAGCATGCACAAATGATGTGAAACCTGCCTAGCAGTCAGGGGAGATCATGTCCCCTATTAAAGGCCGGATGTTTCTTGCTGGACACCCATCACAGGGATGTTTCGGCCTTCAGTCGCATTGCGCTCCATGCTACTTTTTCAATAAAGCTTCTTTTTATCCCTCTGATTTCTCTTTTAGTAAGTGTTGCTTACATTACTCATGTCCTTACGTATTGGGGATCTTACGGTATTAAATGTGTTGATTTGGAAAGCTTTTGTACAAAATTATATTGAAAAAACCGTCTCGTCCTTAATTTTTGCACCCCAGTGTATTTATAGTGCCTATTAAAGGCACTATACATTTACAAACATCCATGACTTCTCTGGGATTCGAACCCGGGCCCTACAGTACAGCAGTAGGCTTCCCTCACCACTATACCGTCTGAGTGGCGAATGATTCATCGATGAAATATATTTGTGAAGAAAGTCCTTGCACATCGTATCAAGCGGTTTATACTAACGACGCGCATTTGATTATTGTTAATGGAGATGCCGATGGTATGGAATATTTTCTGGGATTATATTGATCCTCGTGGATATGGTAATAGGATTACAATCTCAAAATGATAGCATAACGATACCTGTATCTAGTTTCAAGTTGTATCAGTTTGCTTTTGTTGTTACGGATGACAATGTCCGACAGCCCAGGAATGTTTGTTCCTTGACTGAATGAATTGGAGGAATTTTGTGGCAACATATTTTCCTGATATAAATGGAATCTTTTATAGTAGCTATAGTTTCTCATGAACCACCTCAACGCACACGTCTTAAAGCGCCAGACATATATAATTTCATTTTAGTGAATGCATCTCCTTTGAAAGCCGAAAATATTAACTTCATATTTCAAAACCCATTGGAATATTCGCAGGAATTATTGATGCGTAACCCAGAATTAAGATTTTTTGACCGGTTGGTAGCAGATCCGTAATCCCAGTTGAAGAAATGAATACGTTCTGACTTCGACCATTTTGGTCAAGAACACATTTCAATAAAAATATGCTAGCGTTAATTTTTGTATGGACCCAAATGAAAATAGTACTTGCGAGGAATTTATTCCTTATCTTACTAAAGATCTTTTTTTAAAAATCTGTCCATAATTTGCAAAATTGACCCTAATAAAAATTGTCAAAGATTTAATAATATTTTAAAGATTTAAAGACTTTTTAAAACATCAGATTTTACTTACTAAAGAACTCAACTTTTTTAATTGCAATATTTCGAGTTTAAGTATTTCTGTACATGATAATTTGAGACTAGTGTTTTTAAATGTATGTTTTATTAAGTGTAAAAAAAATTATTTTTTAGAAATATGCCTTCGAATCTTTAATGCGCATATTTATCTTTGGCAATATGTAAGCGGTTATTATTTTTTCACTGATGATATATCAGTGTACTAGTGTTTAGTAGAATCAGGATTGCTTATTTTTGACTAAATTTCCAATCGAACATTTTATTTTCTTGGATAAAAATATAAGGTCTATATATTGTTATTAAAACTATCACATGACCTGAACTGAACCTGAACCACAGATTTTAATCAGCCATCCAAAAAGCGTTCAATCATGCAGTCTTTTCGAAATACCCTATATAATTCTTAGTAAAATAAATCTCTCAGGACATGAAATAAAGTATGAAAATATCGCAAGCCGTCAGGTAATATAAATCACATTACATTAAATATTGTTATGAATTTTGTATTTATTTAGCTATTTTTAGAAGAACTGTAATTAAAATTGTTTTATTTCCCCGTGAAATACGACGCGTGACGACTTTTAAGAGAAAGCTACGCTGAAAATGTAAAAATACGGGAGCACGCGCATTTAATAAATAAATATCTCGTAATTGTTTTTGCTATCCAGAAAAACCGAGAAAATGCCAAAATGGTCTCGTGAACGATTAAAAAAGCTTATAAAAGCTGGAGGAAAACATCTCAATTCAGTTTTTTTAAGTGAACTGTAGTTGTTTACTTAGTGCTGTTATTGATTGTAGCGAATTCGCGGTGAGAACTAATTAACTTTCTTTGTTTTGAATTAAGCTCTGTTTAACGTTTTAGTAGTTCAAAATATAACTGCTGTGAGATATTGGTAAATTACTGTTTGGAGAAAAATAGACATATTTCACCTTACCAAACTGGTTTCTGGAAAGGTAGATCAAATCTGGTAATATGCTTCTTTTTGAGACTGCAGTACGTGATGCCTTTTGCAAGAGAAACCACTTAGTATCCGTGTTTTATATAGAAAAGCCCAAACCTAGAGGCATGGAATTCTCTGTTATGCTCATGTTAGTGATTTGCATTGAAATTTACCAATCTTTACCCAAACATTTCTTGAAAGATATATATTTCCAAACGAAAATAATGTAAATAAAATCAAAGTCTTTCTGTCAAAAAGAGGGTGTCTCACAGGGCTGTGTGTTGAGTGAAATCCATTTTAATCTTAGAATAAATATTATTCTAAAAATCTTCCTCCAGCTGTTTCAGAACTTTACATGTTGATAATCTACAAGTAAGTTGCCAAGGTTCAGACATGCATTTTAATGAGAGACAACTGCAAATTTCCTTTTAACAGGATTGCTAAATTGTCAGAGGTAAATGGATTTAAATTCTCAAATCAAAAGACCTTTAGCATGCCCTTCTGCTGCAAGTGATTCTGTCCTCATTTCACGATGGTCTCCCTCATTCCATCCTGATCTCATTCACTTTCTTGATTGTTCACCTATTTCAGCACAGACAGAGGCCAAATTCTTGAAGATTGTTGGACAGTAAGCTTAAGTCTTGCTTTATATTTTAGACCTTAAACACAGGTGCTTGAAAACGCCCTCTCAAATATGTATTTGAAAGGTGACCTATGTTCACTGCTTTGGATCCATACAGCACTTGTTTGTTCCTAGTAGGGGTAGCACAAGAGCTGGTACAATCGATGCAGTCACACTGGATGGCAGAATTTATGAACTCCAGAGCTTGTATAGGCAAAATGCCTAGTGCCAGCCCTGGTTTCAAGTTAGAGCACAGCCCAGATATTTATGGATCTGCTCAGTCTTCTGTTTTGTCTAAATTTTATCTTATTTATAACCAAACTGAGTGGATTTCTTCTGGTATTTACAAAACATCTCATGTGCGGAGCTCGTATGTAGAATGTTTCATGCCATTACTGCAGTTAAGGCATGAGCAGCTGTCTCTGTATTGTTATTTTAATGTAATATCTCAACCAGAACTTCCAGTGTGACTTGCAGTGCTTAATGGTCAACATGATCTTATGTAACAAGCACAACCATCTTTAATCCTTAAATATGTACGAATATCTCTGAGGAAATATTTCAGCATTTTGTTTTATTTCTTGTGAAAAGAATAAATTTTATTAACTTTTTAACGACTTGTGCATTCAATCCATTACGAACCCTTACGCACGCAACAATATTAAAAGAGTGAAGTTAAATATTAAGTGAAAATATTGCAGGTTCTTTGAAAGGCATTTTCATTAGTTGGAATTTTTAATGGAGCATATAGTTCAATTCTTATCATAAATATTATCCATACTGAAAAACATATGCATAAATTATTATATGTATTTATATATGTAGTGTTTTATCAAAGAGGAGTAGGAAAAGACAAAGCTATTTTTACTATTAGAAGAAAGGTTTAACTGATTTCACGGAATCATATTTCCTTTTACAATTTCTTCATAAAATATATGCTAATTTAAATATTCAAATTAAAAGGCTACAGTTTCAACCGCAACTGTTTGAAAATTAATATATAGAAAGCAATATCTAATTACACTGAAAAGTTTTAGATATAAAGTTGCATCTAATTGCACTAGAAAATAATAATCTTATTTGTGACTTTAGTCTCGCCCCCCGTACAAGGTTGGGTTGAGAGCTTTGGATATAATTAATTAAACAGCCAATTAACTTTGCTTTGCGAGAAACATGGTGTACCTACTTATAGCATAACTGAATTATATATCATCGGAAGAAGAATAGACTGTGGTATATAGGAAACTTTTATCCACTCAGCGTTATTTAGAAAGCTTGCATAAAATGTGCTTTAATTGGATCTGTTGAAAACTCCTTGTGCAACAGCATCTTCTCGCACGTACTAATTTATGTATACTAGTTCTGTTATTTTCTACTGTGGTTCTGAATCACAGAGAAGAATATGAAACTTATTTCTAATTTCATAAAACTCTAAATATATGCTAATAGTTACTTAATAATGATTTATTTATTGAAATGTCATTTAACAGTCTTATATGAGAGCTACTAGGACAAACGAGCGTTATCTCAGAAGGGCTGTTAATTTTGTTTTGGCATTTCGCGTCGATTCACTGTAAATGCCCGTATCAATTTTCAAACTGTTGCCACCAAATATTATCGTCCTGTGTTATATTAAAAGAAATTAAATAATGAAGAATATGCATAAATGTTTCTCGCAGTATGATAAAACAACGGTACCTACAGCCATCCAATTTTGAATAACGTAATTTTCTTCGAATATGGGCATCTAGAAGTCCAAATTTGGAATTCGTTTTATTATCTATTTCATATTTTGTAACACTTTGACAAATTTTTTATTAAAAAGCTGAGAGATTTCAAAGCGAGCAATTGCAACACTGTACAAAAAAACATTTGCATCTCCAGCCGCGAGACTGTGTATCGGAAATTCTAAAGATATGCTCATTTTTAAAATTATTCTGCGATATTGATCTTGAATTGAATTTTATGGTTTAAGGGCGAAGAACATTTAATAAATAAATGTAACACATAAAAGGTTAAAAAACGTCCCTTTGGGTGTAATGTAAAATTTGAAAGCTTTCAGATTTTTTGTTATTTTTTTTCATATTATCTGCTTTGTTTGTGAGCTTTATTTTTATCTTACACATAAATGGGCATGAAGATTTTTAAAGTTCAATGGAATTTTTTCTTTAATATTCTCAACCATTTCTATATTTCTATACTGTTTTATGATCATCTCATTGATGATTATGACCATTGGCGTTTTCACGATTTGTCTTTCTACAGTTATTGACAGTCAGAGGCATTGCGTTTGACCATCTTGTCTCATTCATCTTTTTGACATTCACATTACTTAAAAATGTCTGCCTATATTTCCCTTATGTATTTTATGTTAAAGAAGTTTTTGTTAAATTATTTATCATTCATCCGCATTGAGAATAATGCACAGTTTGTAATTTACCCTTGCTTGGTAACCGAAGTTTATTTACAGCAAAAGGAGACACATGTCGTGACACGGCAATCTTCATCTTCCTTCAGTGCTGTCGACCTTGAACTGATGAATAAGCCAGGGATATAGTTACAAGGACATCATAATCCGTTGATCATATAAAATACATCAATAAAAATCAATTTAGTAATTATAATGGGAATTCTTATACTCTTAAACGGTACCTTTTTTATGAAACATAAAATCTAAATTCGCAGAAATATTTCCATTTTTATCTCTATATTTAAGAGATTCATCCATTATTCATTTGTCTTCACAACGAAAACATATGTACATGATGATTTCGCTTCCCATGCGTCTTGGCAGGAATTTTCATGCACGAAATAAAGAATTTTCTCGACATGACTCCTTCAAACTCAATATAATATTATCTTTACACGCATTTTCTTTAAGTCGCGCAATACAAAAGAAATCCGTATAGCGGCGAGGGACAAGGTACACGACAAATACTATTATGAGCATTACCCATGCCTCAAAAAAGATGATGGAGCGGCGAGCAAAATTCTTTTGTATCTATTGGGCGACATCTGGTCAAGATGGAAAGAAAAGAAGAGACTCAGATGAATTTAATAGATGTGGGTTATCTAAAAATAAATGATCTCCGCTCCAGCTGCTTCTATGGATGCTCAAGCAGGATTCCTTCAATGGAAAAATTTCGAATACGGAAATTCAGAAAATTTATAACAGCATGACAAAATGTTGTTAGAAATAGATTGGAGGAGCACGAGCCTTCAAATTCTTTAGTGGAATATTGTTCAGCTCAATTCTTCTTTGTTTATTTTTTTTCCTTTTCATCACATGAGCTCTTCTCTTCAGGTGTTCTTTTTTCATTTCGCTTAGTTAGCGACCGATCTCAAAATTGAAAAAAAAAATCTTTTCATTATTCCTAACATGAGTTGATTATGAATTTATCTCCTAGCTTATCAGATTATATTACTTATGAGTATTACAAATTGTTTATAGTCAAATTGGACATAACAATATTTTGAAAGTTAATTTGTTTGCAGTTTTTGCACTTATTATGAAACAAAAATTATAAAGCATATTTTTACTACTTAAATACTTTATTTTACTAAAATAATTAAACAAATTTTGTTTCTTATGCGTTATATAATGAAAAGAATCTTCCTCATGTGTCATGTTCCTGTCTATACATTATTTTCTTCCCCCAAAAAGAAGCCTAATGATTGAGATAAATTTGTGCAAAAATATATGCACGGAAATAATCCATGTACCATATTTATTTATGTTTTTCTAGCCTAAATTATTCATTCTCAGTTTTCTGCTGGGGCAATTCGTTGATGATTCGATGACATGATTTACATTCGATAATTTATAATCGTGATATTGAAAGTGGGAATGATATAATAGTGGTAATGTGAATGTTAAAGATGTAAGTTTAGCTGATTTTTAATGCACAGTAACATTAGTAGGTCTACTCAAATGCTCTTTCTGAACTGCTAGGTATTTTCTTTGAGGTTTTCTCATAGAAATGATAAACACCCATTTTAATTTTCCTCTCTTTCTTTTCAAGAAAGAAAATTTGTAATATTGAGGAGAAAAAAATATTCAAATAACTACTATACAAAAATCTAAAAGCCTTCAGATTTTACATTACGCCCAAAGGAGCGTTTTTTAACGTTTTGTGTGTTACCTTTATTTATTAAATATCATGTTCTTTGCACTTAAACCATAAAATTCAATTCAACAGCAATATCGCAAAATAACTTTAAAATAAGCATATCTTTAGCATTTTCGATACACAGTTTCGCGCGCTGGAGATTAAAATGTTTTTCTTTTTTTTTTCATAGTGTTGCCATTGCTCGCTTTGAAATTGTTGAGTTTCTTAAAGTGTTACAAAATGTAAAATCGATAAAAAAACAAATTTCAAATTCCACAGTTAGGGTTACTAGATGCCCAGATTCGCTGAAAGATTACGTTATTCAAAATTTGATGGCTCTAGATACCGTTGTTTTATCCCAATGCGAGAAACATATATACATTCAGGCAGATTCTTCATTATTTAATTAATGCATGGCTCTAATATTTGGTGGCAACAATTTGAAAAGTGAAACGCCCGTTTTATACTTGATGACGCAAAATACCAAAACAAAATTAACAAGCCCTTATGGGCTAACGCCCTTTTGGCTAACAAACACGGTACTTTTAATTTTTTGGTATTAAAAATTGTCTATATTTTTAGTCTTTCCATTTTGTGGCATTATTTATAATTCCATTTACGTTACGCTTCAAGAAATTTGTGATCCGCGTGGCCTCGCAGCTAAATATATAGTGATTACAAGCACAGTCCATTTAGTTCAAAAAAAACATTTTTTGTAAATTATTAATTTAAAAATACATGAATTTATTTGCAAAATTATTGTAATTAATGAAAAGTGTCTCTAACGTTAAATATTACATAATGAAACTTTTTCAAGTAGCATATTAATGATTTTTTGATGTTTTACAGCTGCTTTCTAGACATTAATTTCCGATTTTCAAAAGGATTCTCTCAATTCAGAATAAGATCTCCATACTGCTGTTTTAATTAAATGTCATGCGTTGCCTTTAAAGCGGTAAGTTTTACTTTTAGCTTGTATCTCATTAATTACAAATTTATTTCTATCGAAGAAGCTTCAGCACTTAATAAATGGCACCGACTGTTTAGCTAAATTTCAGCTTGGTGATCTTTATCGCGAGATTATGAATGTCATTGCTTTGTTTCCAAATAGGAATTAATTAAAATCCGTTAGTCACTGAAAAATTATAATCACACCTACACGCACATACACAGACACACACACCTTTTTACCAAATGGCTAGACAATTGTAGCTTGACAAGTTGACTGCCACGCGAGTTTGTAAGAAAATCTTCTTTAGACCTACTTATACCATGTGTCAATTGTTTTGATTGTGTGGGTTTAGAACGTCTGGAACGAAACATTTTGAGACATGCATTCAGTAAAAAATCTTTTCTCAAGAATGAAGTATCTAAGAAAGGGTGTGAGATCCAGAATTATTTCATTTTTTCTAGATATTTTTTCTGTAGTGAAAAATGGTTGAAATATTTTTGTTTTAAAAGTATTGCCCCAAGTTTTTGCAATGTCTAAAAGAACAATAAAAGAGTAATTCTGAAGTGAATCTTGTAGCAGTGAAAAAGGAAACTCTTGCGAGGCTTACAAAAATTCGATTAGTAGCAATGGGGAACAGTCGAGATTTTTCAGAAAGATAATTTATAAACAAATTTATACCTCAGATTCTAATTCGAATGTTGATAAACGCAGTGATAATAAATGTGGTGTACATGTTACCGCTAAAGCTTGAAAGCCGTTTATGTGCATATTACCTAGCTAATCTGCAGATTAATTGATTTTGCTTTGTTAAAATGCAGAATCAAGAGTTTTCCGCATTTTTACCTTGATAAAGTGCTCATTAACGGCTACCATATCGTTAAAGTCCAAAAATTTGTTTCTCTCATTTTCTTTC